>JALPQD010001076.1:137394-151571 GCA_023101885.1 Typhlomys cinereus | reverse complement strand
AACATGTGTGTGCTTTGTGCATGCATATGCACATGTGCAGGAGTATGTGCACATGTGTGTGCACATGTATGCATGCAGGTGTGCCTGTGTATGTATATGCATTTGTTCATGCATGTGTACATGTATGAGTATATGCACTATGTGTGCATGCTTATGTGTGCCCCTGTGTATCCATTGTACATGCATGTGTATATATGTATAAAGTGTGTACATATATGTGTGCAAGTGCATTCATGCAGGTGTGCTTGTGTGCATGTACATATGTGTATGAATATGTGCATGTGTGTGCATGCTCATGTGTGCCTGGACATACATTATACATGCATGTGTACATGTGTACATGTGCATATGTGTGTGCTTGTATGTACTCATGTGCATGTGTGCATTTTACATGTGTAGAGTTCATGCATGTTTACATGTAAAAGAGCATTGCGTATGTGTGTGCATGAGTATGCATGCAGCTCGCACATTATATGCACACACATGTAAGTATGCATGCATGCACGTGTACATATGCAGTTGTAAAAATGTACAAGTGTTTCTACTTGTGTATGCAGGTGTGTACACATGTATGTGCATGTGTGCATGGCTGCATGTGTATATGTGTGTGTGTGTGAGTACATCTGTGTGTGAGTGTATGCCTATGTGCACAAATGCCTGCATGTGCACACACCCACATATAGAGAACTGTGACTGGACATATTGGTACGAACACACCAGCATTACCTTTCTAGTCACTCCTCCGCCTGCTTCCTAACATGCAGCCACAGTTAATCCACCATGACACTGAGGAGGAGGCTCAGGGGCTGGAGACGTGGCTTAGTCAACAAAGCGCTTGCTTTGCAAGAATGAGGACCTGAGTTCAGATCTCCAGATCCCACATAGAAAGCCAAGTGTGTCACCTGCTTATAATCCTAGCAATGGCAGGATGGGAGGCAGAGACAGGCAGATCTGTGGGAACATAGAAGCCAGCTAACTTGGCCAAATGGCAAAATCCCAGGCCAAGGAGAGACCCTACCTCAAAGGAAAGGTGGAAGGTCCTGGAAGACCAATGCCCGAGGCTGTCTTTTAACCCCCGTTTGCATGCCATGCACGAGTGTGCGTGCACACACACACGCATGCACACACACATGCACACGCACACACACACATGCATACACAACCATGCATCGCCCCACCACCACACAAATTAAGTGTAAAAAGAACAAGGGTGAAAGAATTAGGGAAATGGAAGTTTATGAGATGATTACTAAATGTTAGGTAAATGTATATTTTAGTGATTCCTTATCCACTATTACAGAAGGGTTTGCTTCTTCCATAAATATAGTATGCAAGACCCAGGACTAGACACCATACAGGAAAAGGTGCATGAGACCCCATCCCTTCCTTCAGGACTCACCCAACACCTACATTTCCAGGAACCTTGACCACACTATGCTCACTCACCCCCAGACCCGGTCCCTCCCGTCCACCTGCTGCAGCTGTCCATCACCTGTCTCCATCTCAGGAAGCAAGCATGTATGTTTTGGAGAGATTTCCTTTCGTCACAAGGGTCAATCTGTTTTTCTTCAGCCTGAATGCAGAACGTGCCAAGCCCACCCACGTGACCAGGATTCCCTGAACAGCCACTGCCAGCGCCCCTGCACCGCACAATGCTGCCCACCCAGAGTGAGCTCAAGGGTCTTAGCTGAGGACATCAATCGCTCCCATGATTCCCAGGGAGAGAACTAACAGCTCGCTAGCTGATTGATTGATTTAACAGCAGCCAATTAGAGCTTAAACTGTCTAATTAAGCCCGAGAAGGAGCCATCGACTCCCTGAATTCCAAGGCCTCTTGACTTCACCTAGATGATAGAATGAGGTCAGGTGTATGTTCACACTGGGAATAACCAGCAAAACCAGACTGGAGCACTTTGCAAACACCCAAGCACTTGGCTTACATGTACATAGGCATACCCGCAAGCATTCACATCACACACATATGCATATATGCACATACACACATGCATGTACAATACACACCTACATGCACATATGAGCACATACTCATAACATGTACACACGCATATACAATGCACACACATATATACACACAGACATACCTGCATACACACACGTGTACACACATATGCACAGACTCCTGCACATATATACATGCATCTACAATGCACACACCTACATGCACACAGGCACATGGGAGCACACACACAGTATGCACACACTCCTACACAGACACACATGCATGCACAATGCACACACCCACATGCACACGGGCACAGGGAGGACGCACATGTGTCTTGAGTTGTAAGTGTTGAGATCTACAATTTTGCAAGGCAGCCAGGATTCCTGGCTGGTGCTGGGAACTACAGCTTTAATTTCCTTCCCTTTAGATTCACCTTCTCGTCACATGCACTAGACGCCGAACACACATGTAGGAAAGTCACGGTTCCATGTGTGAAATCAAATAAGGAAAAAAAATTGGCCATTGTAAACCAATGGCCTCTTTGATCCGGTGCTGGAGACCACAGACCTCAACAGCCTGTGGGGAACAGAGCAGCCGGGACCCAGACATTGCTGCCTTCCAGAGTGCTTGTGAACATCACGCCACGGCCCTTTGCCCTTTATCTGAGGGGAGTCTCCCGAGAAACCCACCTAAGCTTTACTTCGGGAGTGCCCCTGCGGGGGCCGTGTGGAAGCCATCACCACCCATTTGAATATTTCCTGCATGCTAGGCAGACCCTCGCGAGAAGCTTCCTCTGAGCTAGATTGTTATAAATGCCGTTTATGATCCAGACAAGACAACTGTGAAGGGCACAGCGAAGAATTTATCACAGGACCGTCCACCCACCAGCAGAATACCTAATAAGATTCTAAATGACCCAAGATGATAATCAGACCCAGCTTGTAGCAATAAGGTATTAATAAACCGCGCTTTCCAATGAGGGAAGATCCAGGCATTATTACCCGCACATATTTGTTTTGCTTATATTTTGTCGACAAAGTGGGCCTGCCAGATTGAATAGTAAATTTATTTAAAAAAAAAAACCGATGTATGAAAAATGGAGCCCAGATGAAGAGCAGCCCATAGGTTAAAGTCAAGAACGCAGTGTTTGCCCAGGACTTCCAAGCCATCGATTCTAATTTTTCCATGCCATTTGCCTTTGTATTTAAAAATTACATAAGAATAATATATCGCCCGCAGTTGACCGCAAGGCCATAATTCAAATGAAGAAATTTAGTAAAATCATAAACCAAGAACAGCCAGGGCGGGTGAATAATGGAATGAGGGTGCTGAATTCAAGATGTTTTCCGGGTTCTGGAGCATGCTCCTGTTTGGAAAATAAAGCTAGTATTGAACTAATAATATAAACAAATGAGTCCTGTCTTTTGTAACTTAACGGTTCTTTGTGAGGACAGGGGTTAGAGTGAAGAACGTGCTGCTGGGGGTCGTTTTTCAAATAATAATCGGTGTCAGCCCCTCCCTTGTAGGAATGCCTCCCCCCCACCTTGCTTTTCCCTTTCTGCCTCACAGATAGGCTATCCGGTACAGCGCCACACAAGGGCAATATCCTCAAATGCAAGATACGTTTCACTTCATTCCTGGGAAATTAGCCTTGAGCCTGGAGGGTGCTCCCTAGTGATTTAAATTTATCACAGCAACTTGCTGTATTGGAATCAGCAATTTTTCTTAAATTGGGTATACTGTATGTACAAGACTCTCAATTCTTACCTACAGAGAAGTCAAAGACAATATGGGACTTCTGGGTAACCATGGCTGAAGCAGACAGCGGTGGGGGGACCCACTAGCTGGTTCATCGGGACCTGAGTTCGGATCCCTGGGGGTCATGTGAAAGTGGAAGGGGAGAGTTGACTCCACAACTATCCTCTGGCTTCCACATATGCTCCACGATGCACACACACCTCCTCTCCCCAAACTTATATAATAAAAATAATTAAAAACTTTAAAAACAAGCCATAGAATGCTTTAATCTTCTTGACTAGTCTCAACTTGGACAGCTGTTGTTCTTGTTTCTAGCACTGGATTTTCTTGCTGACCTTCGGCTATAAATAGAAACTTCCAGCGAAGTCTTCTGTCTGCTGTTTGAACATGATTTATTGGTGTGTGTGTGTGTGTGTGTGTGTGTGTGTGTCTTGTTATATCTATGTATATGTCTGTGTGTGCATGTTTGTGTCTGAGTGTGCGTGTAGGCACGTGTCTCTATATGTGGCCTCCTATTTTTAAATCTTTGGAAATAACTAACTCAGGGCAAATGGCCCTGGATATACACATTATTACATACAACTACATGTGTAACACGCATGTAAGTGAAGTATGCAGGGATTCTGCTTCAGAACCCGGGGTTGAGACCAGAGCCCGGTAGAAGTTGAACCCTGTACCTTCTCCATAACTTCAACTTAAGACCCACCTGTTAGAATTGGAAATAATGACATTGTCACCAGCTACCTATGGATTCCAGATTTGACACGAGAGAGGATCCTGACAGAGGAATCAGAAAACATGTTTTAACATGAAGTTGTATGCTTTCGGCCCACAGTGTGAGACTCCCTTTCACATGGGCGATGCCTTCTCTGTTGTGGCTATGGGGAAACGGTCCCGTGCTCTAGGATGGATGCCCTCAGGGCTCTCGCCCAGAGCTTCAAGTGCTGTATGTATGGTGTACGGGCTAGGAAAGATACTGTCCCTTTGCTAGAAAAGTCACCCAAGACCATTGGCCAGGTACGAGTATCGTGGCCTTGCTTCCACTTACCACAAAGACCTCAGCTACAAGTGTATGGTAGCGAGGATGGAAATCGCAATAACAAAGATATCGATCACTGTTCACAGGTTGCCTGCTGGGGTTGCTGGTTCTTGCCACTAGGGGGCAGCATCGATGCTGCGGTCTTGGTCCCAATACCGATCCCCATTCTTCCTCTTGCTCCTCCCACCCGTGTAGAAGAAACAGAAGCCATCTTCCAGTTGGTTTACACGTGGCTTAGTGATTTCAGCCTTGAGCCTGGTGTGTCCTCAATACTTCAGAAGAAGGACAGCCGTGTGGTTTTTATTCTCTCTTTCCGATCTGTTATTTTGTAGCTTCATGAATAATTTTATTTATAATGGGCATGCTTGTCAAAGGGAAGGGTCTGCTGTCTGTCACAAACTACTGGACCATACTTTCTGGGTTTTATACTAGCTGCAGTGCTCAGCGTTCCATTCACGGGGGTGGGTAGCAGTTGGGTGTGGGTACATGTTTTGGAGGAGATAGACATTTTACATTTATCTTATAACAGCAGATATGGCAGAAGATATCTGCCTGACCCTGGGGACCATGCAATTTTTTTTCAGAAAGCATTTTTCAATGCTTTGCATTTTAACTTTATTTATTGATTGTGTATGTGTGTGTGTGTGTGTGTGTGTGTGTGTGTGTAACAGAGGGCACTGTATGTCCCTGTGGAGGATCAAGGGTGACTCTGGGAATTACCCTGGATTGCTTCTATCTCCTTTTTGCTTCTCACTGGGATTTTCCAGGCTCCACCCACAAGAAGTGCAGGCCTTACCTGAGACTTGGGATCTGAACTCAGGTCCTTCTGCTTGCAAGGCAGAGTCTTAACCCCTGAGCCATAGCTGTAGCCCAATCATGCAGTCTTTGTAGATATGTGACCATCAACGAGACTTGCACATCCAGAGGAAGCGAGCCTTCAGCCGCCCAGCTTTACAGAGAATACATTTGTGTCTTGTAGTTTGGTGAAAATTTTTGCTTCGTATAATTTGAAACATCGCTCTTGGGTTCATCCAGTCTTTGGTCGCTCTCACTCCTGAAGAACTGATTCTTTTCTTTATCATGACTTATGGTCCTTCTGCACTCATGGGTAGAACCTTTCTTTCCCTTTGACTCTCAGTCTAGGAAGTTTAAAACTTTCTCTGGGTTAATATTTACATGACAGATCTCTTCCCCTGCCTTTCCCAGCATTGCATGTGTGTGTGCATGTGTGTGTATGTGCGTGTGTGTGTCTGTGTGCCTGTGTCATTACATTTCATACTTTATTCTTCTATCAGAATATAACTGAATTATTAAAACTTGAAGAATATGTATCTTCAATTAGACAATTTAATCTATTTAAAAGACATGTTTTAAAGCATAATTTGGGGCCAGCAAGAGGCACAGTGGGTAAAATTGCCTATGTGCAAACTTGATGATCTTCCACATGGTAGAGGGAGAAAACCAACTTCTGAAAGTTGTTCTCTGACCTCCTTTTGTGTGTGATTTTCTCTCTCTCTCTTTCACTCTCTCTTTCTCATAGATTTGCTTTACATATTCATCAAGTTCTTGCCTTGTTCTTGTTCCTTGTACTGTGCATCCTCCCATCCTAGATCTGGTTTCTACACTACAACTTCAGTCTCTGCGGCTTTCAGTGGGGTCATGGCGTGGCCAGCACCTCAATTTCACATCCACAGCCTCTAGAACTGCAAGATGATCCACTCTGCATTGTGGTACCTACTGAGACGGCCATATTTCGTGACAAGTGTGGGACACTGAGCACATCATTTATTTAGCCTTATGTGCCAATTATTTTTTCTTAACCTCTAGAAGTGCATAATCCTTTCCAAAGCTAATTGTTGTTACGGAGCATCTTGGTTCTCGCGCCACGGCTCATGAATTCCTTGATCTCTTTCAGGATTTTGAACACACTTTCATCGCTAGCTTCAGACTTTTCTGCGGTCTTCCTTCTTAACCCATGGCCTGCTTGCTGTGCGTGCCTTCCTCCTTCTCTCTTCCCTTCTATCATCTCCTCTCTTCATCTTTCTCAGCTACTTGTTCCTCCCCATGGCGCCCTGAGTGTGGCTCTTTCTTTGCAGTTTCTTACAAGGTTGGTCGTGTTCCAGAAACATCCATGCTCTGCTTCGCCAGCATTTTGATGCCATTTTACTGGAAGGGGTTGAATTATCTGCAATGAGGAAGGACCAAGGGCTGCTAACGGACACTTGGGAAGGCCGGACGGTGCACGCCAACAGAGGACTTAAGGAAAGGCATGTTTGCTATGGCTGGGACTAGAGGAATGTGCAGAAATCAGAGTGGACGCGTTCAAATGCCTATGAGATATCTTAGAGGGGCCTGGAGAGGTGGCTCAGAGGTTAAGCCTCCGCCTTGAAGGTGGAAGGTCCTGAGTTCGGATCCTAGACCCCACGTATAGATGCCAGGCAGAAGCGGGGGTGGCCTGTGTTTCTGGTCCTGATAGGGCAGAGCCTGTGAATCCCAGGGCAGAGTAAACAAGGAAGAGGTGGAGGCGTCCATGGTGGTTCCCGAATTCGTCCGTGGTTCTACACACACATACATATACATACACACACACACACACACACACACACACACACACACACACACACACGTACTTGGCAGTTTTCCTCTCTATAAACCCACAGCTCCTGTGTTCCCCTTTCTTCCCCCCACCCGGGTGTGTTTCCCTTGTAGAAACAGAGCTGCACTCCTATTTGAGGGACTTCTGCAGGATCCTCTCCAGGCCACCAAGAAAGGCTCGGAGACGCCCTGGGGAGTCTCAATCCCTGACTAATGGGGGGGAGGATTTCCAGAGGGAATTTCAAGTGTTCTTACTGATTTTATGAGCAGGTCTTGG
Organism: Typhlomys cinereus; assembly: GCA_023101885.1. NCBI lineage: Eukaryota > Metazoa > Chordata > Mammalia > Rodentia > Platacanthomyidae > Typhlomys > Typhlomys cinereus. The sequence continues at coordinate 143,939 of JALPQD010001076.1, read as the reverse complement.
TTGTCTGAGCAGTGCAGAGAGTAGATCTCTGGCTCCATTTGGAGACGCCCTCAGCGCCCACCCAAGCAGAGACACCCCCTGACCAGTTCCCAGGAGACTGCTTGACAACAGTCTTAGCCACAGGCTGGTGGAAGCCAAGGGGCCTGTGTGCCCAGCCCAAAAGGACTCTCCCTGGCTGTACCTGGATACCGCCGGGTCAGGCACAGAGGTGGTGGCAAATGTGAATAATGCCTATTTAGGGGGTCGAAGATAGCTCAGGGCAGTTTGGCTCCAGATCTGCAACATTCCAACTCTCCACAGCCACAGTGGCTCCCGCCAGTCAGTCAGCCTTGTGGGATCTTTATGCAGGTGCAGGTTTTTAAAAATCTTAAACGTCACCTCACCACCTGTCACATTAGGCAGTCAGTGTGCTGGGCCAGAGCGTGGACTCCAGTGTCGCACCAGGTCAAAGTCGCAGCTCAGTCTCTGATTAGACCATTTGTGCCCGTGGGCCAGGCTTTACTTTTCCTGTCTCCGTTAAGGGAATAGCATCAGGCAGTCCCCTGGGGCTGTTGTGGGGAGCAAAGCAGACGGAACTGTGCCCGACATGAAGTAAGTTGTCAATGAGTGACATGCTGTCTGTCTAGATACCGAAATCTATATAAAACAATTACCTATCTATAGCTTCAGCCCCCCACCCAAAGAAAATCTACAAGCCCAGAGTCTTTGTGCACACTCTCAAGCCGTGTCTCAATCGCGTGTGCATGAATGTGCATGAACTAGTGTGAATGTAAATATGTGTGCTTGAGTGTGTGTCTGTGTTTCAGAATGTTTATGTGTGTTTGAATGTGTATGTGCGTGTGTCTTTTGTGTGAGTGTGTTTGTGTGTGAGTCTGTGTATATGAATGAGTATGAGTTTGTGTTAGTATATGTGTATCTGTGTGAGTGTGATTGTGTGAGTACATATGCATACATACACACGCATGTTGGAAAGGAACCGTATTGTCTTTTATTTGGTAAAAAGCCCATGTTTCCCATTAGCATCTTTACAAAGGAAATCTTTTTTTTTTTTTTTAAAAACTTTATTTATTTATTGTGTTCATCCTGGATTACTTCTACTTCCTTGTTGCCTCACTCTGGTATTTCCCAGACTTTGTCCACTAGGGACCTGGGAACTGAACTCAGGACCTTCTGCTTATAAGGCAGAGTCTTAACCCCTGAGCCACCTCTCCAGGCCTACAAAAGAAACCTTAATGGTGAAGGTCAACTCCACATGTGCTCAAATCTGAGCTTGCATGGGCTGCTGAGCATTCCGGAGCCACGTGCTCTACATAAACCCCCCTCCCCCCCGGGCCTGGGTGCCGCTGTGTTCCGGAGCTGCTGCACGACCACCACCGCTTCCCACTGGCTCTTGGTGTTTGTGAGGAAGAAAGAGAGCTGACTAGGGGACTGAAGGAGAACCAGAAAATCACTGACAGCACCTGCAGAAGGCCCTTGCGCGTTCTTCCTTCCCGGGCGAGGCTGGGCCAGGAGAGCCCACCTGTCTCACGGGAGGACCGGAGGTCCCACAGAATCCCTCCTTCACGTGAAGAGCCAAGGGTGAGACCCGGTGGTCCTGACACTAGGAGAAATATCTTAAAGCGGGGCTTGGGAACCCCCCACGACTCCCCACAAGTGCCTTCCTTCCCTGCTTTGAATCTCTCTTGCTTTGACTCAGGCGTCCAGGGCGAGGTGGAAGGACCAGTGAACATGTTCATGTCAAACTCTATTTCCTCGTAAGGACACACGTGTCTGCACAGGCAGCAGGGAGACTCTCCAGGCAGTGTGTTGGGGCCCCCCACACCCCATGCTCTGGCCCTGCCCTTTGGATTCCTCCCTTTTGGTGAAAGCAGATTTGGGCTCAGAAGACGTCGTGGGCATATCGGGGGCAGAGTGTAGGTGCCAATCTGACAGAAAGCTAATGAGCTCTCCCGCGATTACCGCCGAGGATGGTGACTCATTAAATCTCATTTCCTGGGCAGGTCCGCATGGGGAAAAGAAATTAACTGAAATAAAGGCCCGCGAACCCCGCGCCGGCACACAGACAGCCACACGATGATCCGGGTGAGCAGAAGAGGGTTTTAATGAGCTTCTCTGAAATGTTTAATTAGGCCCTCTATTAATTTCTTTAAGAAGTTTGGTTGTTTTCTGGTAGAAATTGACCCCGTAGCAGGGACGCCCCGAGACCAAGCGGGGCTGGCTTTCAGCTGGATTCAGTGTGAGCTGCATTCCCCTCCTGCAGCAACGCCACTGATATTCCATGCCACGCTGAAAGACGGGTCACAACAGTTGAGTCTGCAAAGACTTCTGGCTTCTAACTTGAATGAAGCCACTTCCAGGTCAGAGCAAGTCAGTTTTCATTGTTTTTTAAAAATAATTTCTTTGAGAACCATAACAGAGAGAGAGAGAGAGAGAGAGAGAGAGAGAGAATATCACGATACTCACACAAAAGTCAGAGGACAACCTTAGCAAGTCATTTCTTTTCTTCCACTTCTTGGATTCCAGGGATTGAACTCAGGTCACCAAGATTGCATGCAGGCGGCTTTGCCCAGGGAGCCATCTTGTCAGCCCTTATATTTATTCTTAGAGTTTTATACGGCTGGGAGGGATTTTCAATAGAAAGAAAGAAGGAAAGAAAAAGAACGAATGAGCAAAAGAAAGAGAAACAGAGAAAAAGAAGGAAGGAGGGAGAGAAAGGAAGGGAGGAAGGAAAGAAGAAAGAGAAGAAGGGAGGGAGAAAGGAAGGAAGGAAGAAAGGAAGGAAGGAAGGAAGGAAGGAAGGAAGGAAGGAAGGAAGGAAAAGAGGGAAGGAAGGAGGGAGGGAGGGAAAGGAGGAGGGGAGGGAAAGGAGGAGAGGAGGGAAAGGAGAGAGGGAGGGAAAGGAGGGAGGGAAAGGGAGGGAGGGAGGGAAAGGAGGGAGGGAAAGGAGGGAGGGAAAGGAGGGAGGGAGGGAAAGGAGGAAGGAAAGAAGGAAGGAAGGAAGGGAGGGGAGAGGGGAGGGGAGGGAGAGAGGAAGGGAGGGAGGAAGAGAGAGCAGAGAGGAGAGAGGGAGGGAAGAATGGAAGGCAAACCCCACAAACTGTCGGCAAGAGGAAAGACTGCATTTTCTAACCCCTCGGCATCCCTTTCTGCGTGTATTTATTGCTCTCTGGATGCCCCTTCATACCTTACTCTCTGACCTTGGGCCCTGGTAGCTTTCTAAATGTACTTGGCAAAAGGAAAGCTTAAGACTCTCTTCTTTGACACGCCACAGAGACGCATCCATGAGGACGCATCAGTTTCTATGGCAGAGTCCAGACGTAGGTGGGCTGGCAGTGCGCACTGCGTGAGTCGCTCATCACCGGGCTTGCTGGTCCTGTTTGTCTGGCTCTCAGACTTCTGTTGGTTGGAGAACTTATCAGTGAGGGGGACATGGAGCAGGGCGCTGGGTGGTCCCTGCGTCCGCGTGACCATCACGCATCACGTGACGTCATGTGGAGCCCCTTTGTGAAATGGGAGGAGCCCCTCTTCTCTGGGTCCCTTTCCCTAGATCTGTCATCCCATCCGTTTCCAACTCGTGTCTGAGACCCCCATGCTCTGTCGCGGTGACAAAGGGGAGGCTCACCCGCAGGTGTGACCTGCCTGGCACACGTGGGCCGGATTTCTAAATGGAGAAATTTGTCCAACAGGTTTTCACAGCAACGACCCGCGTGCCAGAGGAAACTCCAGTGATTTACACTCGTTCAGGTTCCAACTCTGGCTCGTGCGGCACATCCAATATTTGGAAGTACTCACCTCTGGAGGTCGCGGCTGTCGAAGGTAATAGATTGGGGCGGAGGGGGCCAAGTTGGAGGGGGATGGAGAATCTTGCTTCACAGCAGGAAAAGTGAGCGGCTGATGTGACCGCATTTTCTTGATTCCGAAATGTAGTTTAGGAGAAACATTTCTAGCCACCCATGACGCATGGTGACGCGTGGCAGCAATTCCAGCACCTAGAAGGATGAAGTAGAAGGGCCTCAAGTTCAAGTCCGTCCTGAGGACATAGTAAGACCCTGTCTCAAAACACGAAACAACAAGAAGTGTTGTGCTTTAACTACAAATATGTAAGGGAATTTAGTGTACTAATATACTATTTATTTATTAATGTAGTAAGACATCAGTGTGTTAGAGAGCATAAATATGCTTGATATGGTATCATTTGCATGTGTGTAGGTGCAGGTGCGAACACGTGTGTGGGTGAGTGTAGGTATGTGGGGGTGTAGAAGAGGGCATTGTGTATGCCTGTGGAGATCCAAGGATGACTTTGAGGATCACCCCGGATCGTGCTACTTCCTCTTTGCTTTGCGCTGAGGTTTTTCAAACTCTGCCTTCCAGGACTGGCTGTGCAGGCTGCCGTCGTTTCCACCTGGTGGCGTTACGTAGGATCTGAGACCTGAACTCAGAACTTTCTACTTTTGAGGCAGAGTCTTAACCCCTGAACCATCTCCCCAGGCCCAGAATTTTGATTTCTGTAGACCATCTGCTATTGAGTCAAGTAATTAGCATTTTATTGGCATGTAGGGAATACTGCTTCTGCCTACAGGTTAGAAGGTCTCCCTTCCCCCAAACTCATTTGCATTTGGTGCACAAAAATATTATTGCTTAATCATCTCCTTACTGAGGGAGAAGTGTTCAAACTGGAGAAAGCACAACTTTAATTAAAATAAGTAAATAAATAATCACAGCTGAGTTAACTCCAGGTTGGGGCAAGTCTCCAAAGGCACATGACAGACGGGCTCCTGATCCAACATTGCAGATGTGAAGTTAAAGGTCAGCCTGAGCTCAAAGGCCAAGCAGTTAAGGGGAGCCCGGTGCTCAGAGAGATACTGGTGCTAGGGGTCCACAGAGAATGGCAAGAGCAACTGTCTCCACACCCAGGACCCCCGTGGACAGGATTTGCCCCAGACATTGAGACACAAACGGTGGGCAGATGCCTGCAAGTTCTGACTTCTTATCTGGGCACTGCCCTCACGTGTAAGTCTGTGGAGGGGGGTGGAGTGTGTGTGTGTGTGTGTGTGTGTGTGTGTGGTGTTTGTGTGCGTGTGGTGTGTGTATGCATGTGTGTGCGTGGTGTTCTGTGTGTCATGTGTGTAGTGCTTGTGGTGTTTGTGTGTATGTGTGTACGCACAGACCCGTGGAAGCCCAAGTGTGCCATCTGGGATTACCCTGGATTACTTTACCGCCTTATTGCTTTGCTCTGGGGTTTCCCAGACTCCACCTTCCAGGACCAGAAGTGCCAGCCGCCCCTAATTCTGCGGGCATTTTACATGGGATCTAGGATCTGAACTTAAGTTCTTCTGCTTGTGGAGCAAAGGCGTCACCCTTAAGCCATCTTGCCAGCCCTCTTTAATCTGGCAGGATGGCTCAGTGGGTGAAGCCACTGGTACACAAAGTTGGAGCCTTGAGATCAACTCCCAGAAGGACACATAGGAGAGAGCTGTTCTGAGCCACGCGCACTCCCTCTGTCCCTCCCTCCGTCCTTCCTCTCTTGCCCTTTCTCTTTGTAGAGATACACTGTCGGCTTTAAACGTCGAGAGGCTGGCTGGTTTGGAGAGATGGGGCCCCCAGTAGAATGCTGACCAGGCAAGCATGAGGACCCCAGTTTAACATCCCAGAAGTCATGTTAGAAAGCTGGGCACAGGGGCTGGAGAGGTGGCTCAGGGGTTAAGCCTCTGCCTTGCAGGCAGAAGGTCCTGAGTTCAGATCCTAGACCCCACGTACAGATGCCGAGCAGAAGCCGGGCGGCCTGCGTTTCTGGTCCTGTAGGGTAGGAGCCTGTGAATCCCGGGGGCAGATGTAAACAAGGAGGAGGTGGAGGCATCCCTGGTGGTTCCCGAATTCGTCCCTGGTTCTACACACATATACATACAGACTCATACATACACACATGCGCATACACGCATACACAATTGAATAAATAATAAATAATTTAAAAAAAATTTTTTAAAAAAAGAAAGCTGGGCACAGAGCACCCTTGCCCCTCCCGGCCCCCACATCTGGAGTCCGTGAGTTCCTATCTGACTTTTCTCTCACCACTCATGGATTCCACATCTGGAGTCCATGAGTTCTCCAGGGCTCTCTTGCCCCTCACAGATTCATGTCCATGAGTTCTGTTTTTCTCTCCTCTAATAAACTCTGCCTTAATCCAGAAGAAAGGAAGAAGGAAGAAGGAAAGAAGGAAAGAAGAGGAAAGGAAAGGAAAGAAAGGAAAAGAAAAACAGGACCGGGAAGTAGCTCAGCAGATAAGCAGCTGCTTGCACACCTGGCGACCTACGTTCAATCTGTGCCAGGTCACGTGGTGGGGGGAAAGTTGTCCTCTCACCTCCACCTGTGCGCCATGCAGTTCTAGGAACAGTTTGAGGGACCCGGTCCCTCTTCCCACAGTGGACGGATGTAGCCACAAGGATCTGTCTGTGGAACAAAGAGCCCTACTCTGGTTTCTCAGCCTCCAACCGTGAGCAAAAACAAAAGCAACAAAGAAAACTTCTTTCCTGAATTAACTCGGCCAA
>JALPQD010001076.1:72600-130082 GCA_023101885.1 Typhlomys cinereus | reverse complement strand
AACAGAAGCCCTCTTCCAGTGGTTTACACGTGGCTTATGATTTCAGCCTGAGCCTGGTGTGTGTGTCCTCAATACTTCCGAAGAAGGACAGCAGTTGTGGTTTTTATTCTCTCTTTCCGATCTGTTATTTTGTAGCTTCTGAATAAATTTTATTATAATGGGCCTGCTTGTCTAAAGGGAAGGGGTCGCTGTCTGTTCACAACACTACTGGACCATACATTTCTGGGTTTTATTACTAGCTGCAGTTCTTCCAGCGTTCCATTCAAGGGGGGTGGTGCAGGTTGGGTGTGGGTTACTGTTTTGGAGGTAGTAGACATTTACATTATCTTATAACAGCAGATATGGCAGCCGATATCTTCCTGACCCTGGGGGACCATGCAATTTTTTTTCGCAAAGCATTTTTCAAGCTTTGCATTTTAACTTTATTTATTGATTTGTGTTATGTTTGTGTGTGTGTGGTGTGTTGTGTGTGTAACAGAGGGCACTGTATGATTCCAGTGGAGGATCAAGGGTGACTATGCGGAATTACCCTGGATTGTTCTATCTCCTTTTTGCTTCTCCTGGGATTTTCCAGGATACACCCAAAAGAAGTGCAGGCCTTAACCTGAGACTTGGATCTGAACTCAGGTCCCTTCTGCTTGACAAGGCAGAGTCTTAACCCCGGAGCCATAGCTGTAGCCCAATCATGCAGTCTTGTAGATATGTGACCATCCACGAGACTTGCACTCAGAGGAGGAAGGAAGCGAGCCTTCCGCCGCCCAGCTTTACGAGAATAAATTTGTGTCTTTTTCTTTTAGTTTGCGTGAAAATTTTTGCTTCGTATAATTTGAAACATCGCTCATGGGTTCATCAGTCTTGGTCGCTCTCACTTGAAGAACTGATTTTTTCTTTATCATGAATTCTGGTTTCTCACTCATGGGTAGAACCTTTTCTTTCCTTTGACTCTCAGTCTAGGAGTTTTAAAAACTTCTGCTCCCCATGGTTAATATTTCCATGACAGATCTCTTCCCCTGCCTTTCAGCATGCATGTGTGCGTTCATGTGTGTTGTATTGCGTGTTGTGGTCGTGTGCCTGTGTCATTACCTTTCATACTTTATTCTTCTATCAGACTATAACTGAATTATTCAAATTGAAGACTATGTATCTTCAATTAGACAATTTAATCTATTTAAACAAAAAAACAAAAGACCCCCCAATGTTTTAAAGCATAATTTGGGGCCAGCAAGAGGCACAGTGGGTAAAAATTGCCTATGTGCCAAAACTTGATGATCTTTCACATGGTTAGAGGGAAGAAAAAACAAACTTCTGAAGTTGTTCTCTGACCTCCTTCTTGTGTGTGATTTCTCTCTCTCTCTTTCACTCTCCTTTCTCATAGATTGCTTACATATTCATCAAGTTCTCTGCCTTGTTCTTGTTCCTTGTATGGCATCCTCCCATCCTAGCTTGGTTTTATACACTACAACTTCAGTCTCGCGGCTTTACAGTGGTGTCATGGCGTGGCCAGCACCTCAATTCACATCACGCCTCTCTAGAACGCAAGATGATCCCACTCTGCATTGTTTGGTTACCTATGCGACGGCCATATTTCGTGACAAGTGTGGGCACACTGCAGCCACTCATTTATTTAGCCTTATGTGCCATTATTTTTTCTTAACCTCTAGGAAGTGCTAACCTTCCAAAAGCTAATTGTGTGTTACGGAGCCATCTGTTCTCGCGCCCCGGCTCTCATAATTCCTTGATCTCTTTCAGGATTTTGAACACACTTTCATCGCTAGCTTCAGACTTTTCTGCGGTCTTCCTTCTTAACCCATGGCCTGCTTGCTGTGCGTGCCTTCCTCCTTCTCTCTTCCCTTCTATCATCTCCTCTCTTCATCTTTCTCAGCTACTTGTTCCTCCCCATGGCGCCCTGAGTGTGGCTCTTTCTTTTGCAGTTTCTTACAAGGTTGGTCGTGTTCCAGAAACATCCATGCTCTGCTTCGCCAGCATTTTGATGCCATTTTACTGGAAGGGGTTGAATTATCTGCAATGAGGAAGGACCAAGGGCTGCTAACGGACACTTGGAAGGCCAGACGGTGCACGCCAACAGAGGACTTAAGGAAAGGCATGTTTGCTATGGCTGGGACTAGAGGAATGTGCAGAAATCAGAGTGGACGCGTTTCAAATGCCTATGAGATATCTTAGAGGGGCCTGGAGAGGTGGCTCAGAGGTTAAGCCTCCGCTTGAAGGTGGAAGGTCCTGAGTTCGGATCCTAGACCCCACGTATAGATGCCAGGCGGAAGCGGGGTGGCCTGTGTTTCTGGTCCTGATAGGGCAGAGCCTGTGAATCCCAGGGCAGAGTAAACAAGGAAGAGGTGGAGGCGGTCCATGGTGGTTCCCGAATTCGTCCGTGGTTCTACACACACATACATATACATACACACACACACACACACACACACACACACACACACACACACACACACACGTACTTGGCAGTTTTCCTCTCTATAAACCCACAGCTCCTGTGTTCCCCTTTCTTCCCCCCACCCGGGTGTGTTTCCCTTGTAGAAACAGAGCTGCACTCCTATTTGAGGGACTTCTGCAGGATCCTCTCCAGGCCACCAAGAAAGGCTCGGAGACGCCCTGGGGAGTCTCAATCCCTGACTAATGGGGGGAGGATTTCCAGAGGGAATTTCAAGTGTTCTTACTGATTTTATGAGCAGGTCTTGGTTGTCTGAGCAGTGCAGAGAGTAGATCTCTGGCTCCATTTGGAGACGCCCTCAGCGCCCACCCAAGCAGAGACACCCCTGACCAGGTCCCAGGAGACTGCTTGACAAACAGTCTTAGCCACAGGCTGGTGGAAGCCAAGGGGCCTGTGTGCCCAGCCCAAAAGGACTCTCCCTGGCTGTACCTGGATACCGCCGGGTCAGGCACAGAGGTGGTGGCAAATGTGAATAATGCCTATTTAGGGGGTCGAAGATAGCTCAGGGCAGTTTGGCTCCAGATCTGCAACATTCCAACTCTCCACAGCCACAGTGGCTCCCGCCAGTCAGTCAGCCTTGTGGGATCTTTATGCAGGTGCAGGTTTTTTAAAAATCTTAAACGTCACCTCACCACCTGTCACATTAGGCAGTCAGTGTGCTGGGCCAGAGCGTGGACTCCAGTGTCGCACCAGGTCAAAGTCGCAGCTCAGTCTCTGATTAGACCATTTGTGCCCGTGGGCCAGGCTTTACTTTTCCTGTCTCCGTTAAGGGAATAGCATCAGGCAGTCCCCTGGGGCTGTTGTGGGGAGCAAAGCAGACGGAACTGTGCCCGACATGAAGTAAGTTGTCAATGAGTGACATGCTGTCTGTCTAGATACCGAAATCTATATAAAACAATTACCTATCTATAGCTTCAGCCCCCCACCCAAAGAAAATCTACAAGCCCAGAGTCTTTGTGCACACTCTCAAGCCGTTGTCTCAATCGCGTGTGCATGAATGTGCATGAACTAGTGTGAATGTAAATATGTGTGCTTGAGTGTGTGTCTGTGTTTCAGAATGTTTATGTGTGTTTGAATGTGTATGTGCGTGTGTCTTTTGTGTGAGTGTGTTTGTGTGTGAGTCTGTGTATATGAATGAGTATGAGTTTGTGTTAGTATATGTGTATCTGTGTGAGTGTGATTGTGTGAGTACATATGCATACATACACACGCATGTTGGAAAGGAACCGTATTGTCTTTTATTGGTAAAAAGCCCATGTTTCCCATTAGCATCTTTACAAAGGAAATCTTTTTTTTTTTTTTTAAAAACTTTATTTATTATTGTGTTCATCCTGGATTACTTCTACTTCCTTGTTGCCTCACTCTGGTATTTCCCAGACTTTGTCCACTAGGGACCTGGGAACTGAACTCAGGACCTTCTGCTTATAAGGCAGAGTCTTAACCCCTGAGCCACCTCTCCAGGCCTACAAAAGAAACCTTAATGGTGAAGGTCAACTCCACATGTGCTCAAATCTGAGCTTGCATGGGCTGCTGAGCATTCCGGAGCCACGTGCTCTACATAAACCCCCCTCCCCCCGGGCCCTGGGTGCCGCTGTGTTCCGGAGCTGCTGCACGACCACCACCGCTTCCCACTGGCTCTTGGTGTTTGTGAGGAAGAAAGAGAGCTGACTAGGGGACTGAAGGAGAACCAGAAAATCACTGACAGCACCTGCAGAAGGCCCTTGCGCGTTCTTCCTTCCCGGGCGAGGCTGGGCCAGGAGAGCCCACCTGTCTCACGGGAGGACCGGAGGTCCCACAGAATCCCTCCTTCACGTGAAGAGCCAAGGGTGAGACCCGGTGGTCCTGACACTAGGAGAAATATCTTAAAGCGGGGCTTGGGAACCCCCCACGACTCCCCACAAGTGCCTTCCTTCCCTGCTTTGAATCTCTCTTGCTTTGACTCAGGCGTCCAGGGCGAGGTGGAAGGACCAGTGAACATGTTCATGTCAAACTCTATTTCCTCGTAAGGACACACGTGTCTGCACAGGCAGCAGGGAGACTCTCCAGGCAGTGTGTTGGGGCCCCCCACACCCCATGCTCTGGCCCTGCCCTTTGGATTCCTCCCTTTTGGTGTGAAAGCAGATTTGGGCTCAGAAGACGTCGTGGGCATATCGGGGGCAGAGTGTAGGTGCCAATCTGACAGAAAGCTAATGAGCTCTCCCGCGATTACCGCCGAGGATGGTGACTCATTAATCTCATTTCCTGGGCAGGTCCGCATGGGGAAAAGAAATTAACTGAAATAAAGGCCCGCGAACCCCGCGCCGGCACACAGACAGCCACACGATGATCCGGGTGAGCAGAAGAGGGTTTTAATGAGCTTCTCTGAAATGTTTAATTAGGCCCTCTATTAATTTCTTTAAGAAGTTTGGTTGTTTTCTGGTAGAAATTGACCCCGTAGAAGTGACGCCCCGAGACCAAGCGGGGCTGGCTTTCAGCTGGATTCAGTGTGAGCTGCGTTCCCCTCCTGCAGCAACGCCACTGATATTCCATGCCACGCTGAAAGACGGGTCACAACAGTTGAGTCTACAAAGACTTCTGGCTTCTAACTTGAATGAAGCCACTTCCAGGTCAGAGCAAGTCAGTTTTCATTGTTTTTTAAAAATAATTTCTTTGAGAACCATAACAGAGAGAGAGAGAGAGAGAGAGAGAGAGAGAGAGAGAGAGAGAGAGAGAGAGAATATCACGATACACAAAAGTCAGAGGACAACCTTAGCAAGTCATTTCTTTTCTTCCACTTCTTGGATTCCAGGGATTGAACTCAGGTCACCAAGATTGCATGCAGGCGGCTTTGCCCAGGGAGCCATCTTGTCAGCCCTTATATTTATTCTTAGAGTTTTATACGGCTGGGAGGGATTTTCAATAGAAAGAAAGAAGGAAAGAAAAAGAACGAATGAGCAAAAGAAAGAGAAACAGAGAAAAAGAAGGAAGGAGGGAGAGAAAGGAAGGGAGGAAGGAAAGAAGAAAGAGAAAAGGAGAAGAAGGGAGAAAGGAAGGAAGAGAAGAAGAAGGAAGGAAGGAGGAAGGAAGGAAACGAGGAGGAAGGAAGAGGGAGGAGGAGGAGGGAGGAAAGGAGGAGAGGAGGGAAAGGAGAGAGGGAGGGAAAGGAGGGAGGGAAAGGAGGGAGGGAGGGAAGGAGGGAGGGAAAGGAGGGAGGGAAAGAGGGAGGGAGGGAAAGGAGGAAGGAAAGAAGGAAGGAAGGAAGGGAGGGGAGGGAGGGAGGGAGAGAGGAAGGGAGGGAGGAAGAGAGAGCAGAGAGGAGAGAGGGAGGGAAGAATGGAAGGCAAAACCCACCAAACTGTCGGCAAGAGGAAAGACTGCATTTTCTAACCCCTCGGCATCCCTTTCTGCGTGTATTTATTGATCTCTGGATGCCCCCTTCATACTTACTCTCTGACCTTGGGCCCCTGGTAGCTTTCTAAATGTACTTGGCAAAAGGAAAGCTTAAGACTCTCTTCTTTGACACGCCACAGAGACGCATCCATGAGGACGCATCAGTTTCTATGGCAGAGTCCAGACATAGGTGGGCTGGCAGTGCGCACTGCGTGAGTCGCTCATCACCGGGCTTGCTGGTCCTGTTTGTCTGGCTCTCAGACTTCTGTTGGTTGGAGAACTTATCAGTGAGGGGGAACATGGAGCCGGGCGCTGGGTGGGTCCCTGCGTCCGCGTGACCATCACGCATCACGTGACGTCATGTGGAGCCCCTTTGTGAAATGGGAGGAGCCCCTCTTCTCTGGGTCCCTTTCCCTAGATCTGTCATCCCATCCGTTTCCAACTCGTGTCTGAGACCCCCATGCTCTGTCGCGGTGACAAAGGGGAGGCTCACCCGCGGGTGTGACCTGCCTGGCACACCGTGGGCCGGATTTCTAAATGGAGAAATTTGTCCAACAGGTTTTCACAGCAACGACCCGCGTGCCAGAGGAAACTCCAGTGATTTACACTCGTTCAAGTTCCAACTCTGGCTCGTGCGGCACATCCAATATTTGGAAGTACTCACCTCTGGAGGTCGCGGCTGTCGAAGGTAATAGATTGGGGCGGAGGGGGCCAAGTTGGAGGGGGATGGAGAATCTTGCTTCACAGCAGGAAAAGTGAGCGGCTGATGTGACCGCATTTTCTTGATTCCGAAATGTAGTTTAGGAGAAACATTTCTAGCCACCCATGACGCATGGTGACGCGTGGCAGCAATTCCAGCACCTAGAAGGATGAAGTAGAAGGGCCTCAAGTTCAAGTCCGTCCTGAGGACATAGTAAGACCCTGTCTCAAAACACGAAACAACAAGAAGTGTTGTGCTTTAACTACAAATATGTAAGGGAATTTAGTGTACTAATATACTATTTATTTATTAATGTAGTAAGACATCAGTGTGTTAGAGAGCATAAATATGCTTGATATGGTATCATTTGCATGTGTGTAGGTGCAGGTGCGAACACGTGTGTGGGTGAGTGTAGGTATGTGGGGGTGTAGAAGAGGGCATTGTGTATGCCTGTGGAGATCCAAGGATGACTTTGAGGATCACCCCGGATCGTGCTACTTCCTCTTTGCTTTGCGCTGAGGTTTTTCAAACTCTGCCTTCCAGGACTGGCTGTGCAGGCTGCCGTCGTTTCCACCTGGTGGCGTTACGTAGGATCTGAGACCTGAACTCAGAACTTTCTACTTTTGAGGCAGAGTCTTAACCCCTGAACCATCTCCCCAGGCCCAGAATTTTGATTTCTGTAGACCATCTGCTATTGAGTCAAGTAATTAGCATTTTATTGGCATGTAGGGAATACTGCTTCTTGCCTACAGGTTAGAAGGTCTCCCTTCCCCCAAACTCATTTGCATTTTGGTGCACAAAAATATTATTGCTTAATCATCTCCTTACTGAGGGAGAAGTGTTCAAACTGGAGAAAGCACAACTTTAATTAAAATAAGTAAATAAATAATCACAGCTGAGTTAACTCCAGGTTGGGGCAAGTCTCCAAAGGCACATGACAGACGGGCTCCTGATCCAACATTGCAGATGTGAAGTTAAAGGTCAGCCTGAGCTCAAAGGCCAAGCAGTTAAGGGGAGCCCGGTGCTCAGAGAGATACTGGTGCTAGGGGTCCACAGAGAATGGCAAGAGCAACTGTCTCCACACCCAGGACCCCTGTGGACAGGATTTGCCCCAGACATTGAGACACAAATGGTGGGCAGATGCCTGCAAGTTCTGACTTCTTATCTGGGCACTGCCCTCACGTGTAAGTCTGTGGAGGGGGGTGGAGTGTGTGTGTGTGTGTGTGTGTGTGTGTGTGTGGTGTTGTGTGCGTGTGGTGTGTGTATGCATGTGTGTGCGTGGTGTTCTGTGTGTCATGTGTGTAGTGCTTGTGGTGTTTGTGTGTATGTGTGTACGCACAGACCCGTGGAAGCCCAAGTGTGCCATCTGGGATTACCCTGGATTACTTTACCGCCTTATTGCTTTGCTCTGGGGTTTCCCAGACTCCACCTTCCAGGACCAGAAGTGCCAGCCGCCCCTAATTCTGCCGGGCATTTTTACATGGGATCTAGGATCTGAACTTAAGTTCTTCTGCTTGTGGAGCAAAGGCGTCACCCTTAAGCCATCTTGCCAGCCCTCTTTAATCTGGCAGGATGGCTCAGTGGGTGAAGCCACTGGTACACAAAGTTGGAGCCTTGAGATCAACTCCCAGAAGGACACATAGGAGAGAGCTGTTCTGAGCCACGCGCACTCCCTCTGTCCCTCCCTCCGTCCTTCCTCTCTTGCCCTTTCTCTTTGTAGAGATACACTGTCGGCTTAAACGTCGAGAGGCTGGCTGGTTTGGAGAGATGGGGCCCCCAGTAGAATGCTGACCAGGCAAGCATGAGGACCCCAGTTTAACATCCCAGAAGTCATGTTAGAAAGCTGGGCACAGGGGCTGGAGAGGTGGCTCAGGGGTTAAGCCTCTGCCTTGCAGGCAGAAGGTCCTGAGTTCAGATCCTAGACCCCACGTACAGATGCCGAGCAGAAGCCGGGGCGGCCTGCGTTTCTGGTCCTGGTAGGGTAGAGCCTGTGAATCCCGGGGCAGAGTAAACAAGGAGGAGGTGGAGGCATCCCTGGTGGTTCCCGAATTCGTCCCTGGTTCTACACACATATACATACAGACTCATACATACACACATGCGCATACACGCATACACAATTGAATAAATAATAAATAATTTAAAAAAAATTTTTTAAAAAAAGAAAGCTGGGCACAGAGCACCCTTGCCCCTCCCGGCCCCCACATCTGGAGTCCGTGAGTTCCTATCTGACTTTTCTCTCACCACTCATGGATTCCACATCTGGAGTCCATGAGTTCTCCAGGGCTCTCTTGCCCCTCACAGATTCATGTCCATGAGTTCTGTTCTTTCTCTCCTCTAATAAACTCTGCCTTAATCCAGAAAGAAAGGAAGAAAGGAAGAAGGAAAGAAGGAAAGAAGAGGAAAGGAAAGGAAAAGAAAGGAAAAGAAAAACAGGACCGGGAAGTAGCTCAGCAGATAAGCAGCTGCTTGCACACCTGGCGACCTACGTTCAATCTGTGCCAGGTCACGTGGTGGGGGGAAAGTTGTCCTCTCACCTCCACCTGTGCGCCATGCAGTTCTAGGAACAGTTTGAGGGACCCGGTCCCTCTTCCCACAGTGGACGGATGTAGCCACAAGGATCTGTCTGTGGAACAAAGAGCCCTACTCTGGTTTCTCAGCCTCCAACCGTGAGCAAAAACAAAAGCAAACAAAGAAAACTTCTTTCCTGAATTAACTCGGCCAATACCCTCTCACGCAAGCAGCTGCGTGGAGGATTCACACCCACCTGGAGGACCCTCCCGCGGACCTTGCTGGGGAGGGGCCTTGCTGTCTCCCCCCCGGCCACAGGCTGAGAAAGTCCAGCATGGCTGACGGCCCTGTGTCCTGTGGCCGTGGCGAGGCCCGTCGAGGGAGAAGAGCGTCCTCCCTCTCCTTTTCTCTCCGTGTGAGTGGAGGCCACAGGGGACCGTGGGAGCCAGAGCGTCCCATCCATCTTCATTTGTGATTTGAGTCAAGGGGAGAAGGGCTGCTACCGGAACTACCAACACCATCCATTTGTGTTCCTGGAGGACGCACCCTGAGGTTTGCGTCCTGGGGTCACCTCTGTTCTCGCTTCCTCCTTTATTGCCTGAGCCTGGGGAGTCCAGACCCTTTTGACTTGCCATAAGTTTGCAAAAGTTGTAATGCCCCAAAAAAGTCCCCAAAATGAGTGTCACTGCACATGTGTGTGTGTGTGGTACATAGTGTATGTGCATGTATGCATGTGTGTACATGTGCATGAGGAGAACAGATATGCGTATGCATACACATATGTGCATGTGGGTAATAGACATGCATACATATGCATGCCTGTGTGCACATATGCATATGGATAGATATGCATGTGCACGCATGCTTGTGTGCACAATGTGCACACTTGCATGTGGGTGACAGATATGCACATGCATATCTGCTTGTGTGTATATGTGCACGCGGATAACAGATAAGCATTTGCATGTGGAGGCCACAGGTCAATGTCAAGGGTCTGTTCCGTTCTGTCTCCATCTTATTTTTTTATGTTGTTTGTACACATGCTGTGTGTAAAGGAGGGCACTTGAGTGTGTACACCTGTGTAGCCCCGAAGGTGATTTGGGGAACCACCCTGTATTGCGCTCCCTTTTTATTGCTTTGCTCTGGGGTTTCCCAGGCTCCACCTTTCAGGGCCGGAAGTGCAGGCTGCCATTTCCACCCAGCATTTTACTTGGGATCTGGGGATCTGAACTCAGGTCCTTTTGCTTGAGAGGCCCTGAGCGTCTCCCCAGCTTCCACATTATTTATGACAGAGCCGCTCACTGAGCTGGAGCTCAAGGATCCGGCCCATAGCCAGCGAGCTCCGAGAACCTTCCTGTCTCCACCCTCAACACCATGGCACGGGCCACACCCCCGGCTTCCCTGTGCACTGGGGATCCAAACTCGGGGCTTCATGTGCATGGCCAGCGCTGTGCTGACTGATCCATGTCCCGAGCCCCTGTCTGTGCAACCCTGTCTCTGGATTGAAACTGGTCTTAAGTCACTGAAGAATGCACTGGGGAGACGGCTCAGGGGTTAAAGCCTTTGCCTCACAAGCAAAAGGACCTGAGTTCAGATCCCCAGATCCCACGTAAATATGCCGGGCAGGAATGGTGGTGGCCTGCATTTCCAGCCCTGGAAGGCAGAGCCTGGGAAACCCCAGAGCAAAGCAATAAGGAGGAAGAGCAATCCAGGGTGATTTCCGATGTCACCCTTGGGTCTCCGCAGGCACATACACTGAAGTGTCCGCTTGCATGCGCGTGCACGTGCATGCACACACACACAGAACAATGTACTTATGCTGGACATTCACGGTGACACCACGTTAGAGAAACAGTCTCCTCGGTGGAGCAGCTTGCTGGGCCGTGGTGCCCTTTGGCCTGTGTGCCTGTCTCCTAGAGAGACGGTGAAGCCAGGTGGGCAGAGGAAACCGTCTGGGGGGGGATGGAAAGCAGCCTGCTGCTCGCTTGCAGGGGTCTTGCAGTTTCCCTTCAATTTCTTTCGGGCGTTCCTCTTTGAAGGTGATGGGTGACTAGCAATGGCGAAGGGGGCGTGGCGCGAGTCGCAGATTATTCTCGTGCATTTGGAGCTGCGGGTCCATTATTCTTGCCCTTTAGGGAGACGCCTGACCTGCCTGCGTGTTGGACCAATGTCAGTATTTATTAGTGCAAGGGAGGGGTGGGGTTCTTTGGTTCAAGTTCAGCTAGTACACATTGTGCTCTGGAGTGGGGGTGCTCCTCTGATTAGGGGGTTCCCAGCCTCAGTACTGATGTGGGCCCTTCATTCGAACATGAACCAGAACTCTAAATTTTGAGGCTTGAATGAACAAGGGTCTCATCCATTACCCACTCCCCTCCCACCCCTGGGCCCTGTGTCCCCAGTGTACCCCATCACCATGGCTGAAAAGGCATGCACCCCAGTTTACTCTAGGATTGCAGCCGGCCCCTCCCCTTTCTCTCTTCTCTGAAGCCTTGTTTTGGGAAGGGGGCACTTTCCTTCGTGTGACCCTTTCTTCTTAACCTGCAAACGACGGGTCGCCCTGCTGGGGCAGGGTGCATGACAGGCACAGGGATGCATGCTGGGCTGCAGATGCCTCGTTCCTGCCCCCTGTCCCCCACCAAGACAGGGGACGCACGGGCGTGAGAGACAGGCCCGAGAACCCTTGCTAGAAACTTGACACGATTTCAATACCCAGTGCGTGTGCCAAAGTGCAAATTTATGTTGAATCGAATTCAAGATTTGAACTTGCTTTGCATGTGTGTGTGTGTGTGTGTGTGTGTGTGTGTGTGTGTGTGTCTGTGGAGGCTTGGATTACTCTACCTCCCTTTTGTTCTGTTCTGGGGTTTCCCAGGCTCCACCTTCCAGGACCAGAAGTGCAGGCGACAAACATTTCCTCAGTGCATTTTTCTGTGACCCTCTCCCATCATTTCCTGTGGATATGGTATGACTCGTGCCCGAGGCGTAAAGCCCTTGTTCCCCCATGTTGCTAGGTTTTATATTTATCAGCAACAG
Organism: Typhlomys cinereus; assembly: GCA_023101885.1. Taxonomy (NCBI): domain Eukaryota; kingdom Metazoa; phylum Chordata; class Mammalia; order Rodentia; family Platacanthomyidae; genus Typhlomys; species Typhlomys cinereus. The sequence goes on along the minus strand of JALPQD010001076.1, from coordinate 118,011 downwards.
GACCAGAATGTAATCCCTTCATTATATGAATTGATGTGGGAAGGTCCAGCCATATGTCCTGAGCTTAGATTCCTGCACTGATTAGAGGAAATAGTGCTGAACCTGCCCTTATCCTCTTCTCTCTGCCTCTTCATTGTGGACACAGTGTGACCAGCTGCCTCAAGAGCCAGCCGCTAGGACGTCCCCTGCACGGACCATGTGCTCACGTTGCAAGTCAGAATAAACTCTTAAGTTGCCAACACAATTATTCTGCCTTGTTGCCGATAGATTGACAGCCAAATGGTTTACAGGAGAACAAGGGTCTTATTCTCTTTTACAATTGTCTGGTCACAGTCTTTGTCCAGCTTGGCAGGAGAGTCCACAGCAACACCAGGGGCTCAGGAAACTGGCCACACCGTATCCATACATCCACAGGATGGCTGAGAGAGGGACAGTCCTTGCTCAACAGACCAGCATGTCCGGCCCAGTATACAGAAGGACGTCAACTTTCTCGACCAGCTCCCTTCATCTGCCAGGTACTAGCCCCGCCCACCATGGGGCTGGAGCTCCCCTCCAATCAGACAATCTCCTGCAGGACTGCTCAGGGCTTAATTTAACTCCTCATTTCTCACAACTGTGTCCGGAGCTCAGAACCTGCAGCTGCAAGTCGACACCAGTGTCTAACGATGACAGTCCACCCTTTTGCTTCTGTCAAAGTGTTTTATCACAGCGGCAGAAGAAAAAAGAGCACATCGTACATCACAGATCAATAGCAGGGCCTTAAAGAAGATCCACTGTGTCACTGGAAGCCCACCCAAATGCTTCTGGTGGCCAGTGGTAGGCGTGGTTGGGCTGGCTCCAAGCCACAGATCAGCCTGCAGGTTCTCTGCTGATTTCAGACGTTGCCGTTGGTTCAACCCCTTCCCCTGTGAGCTGAGCCATGGGGTTAGACTCTGTGTGTGTGGGGGGGGAGTACTCAAAGCTGATGATCCCTGGAGGTTCCTTCTCCACCAGGCAGAAAGACATGAGCTTCCCGCATAGCCTGGCCCAGCCTCACCCACCCTGCCGGTCAGGATTGCCACAAAGGTTCTTCTGCGGCAGGTGCATAGAAACCCCTGGGAATCCAGATGAGCTCATGGACCCTGGGCTCACATCTGGAGCCTGTGCGTCAACGGATGGCCTGAGAATGTGCAGGCCTGAGGAGAAACTACACAATGGAACGGACCAGATGGAAGACCAGAGTTGGGTAAGGCTCGACCGACGGGGAATCCGTCTGTGCTCTGGCCCCGAGAGTTGGTCATTGTCAACTCGACTGCGGGAGGCAGGCCTGCAGACACACCCGATGAGGGGTGGCCGTGATTGGTTCTATCCGAGCGGGAAGACTCAGCCCAGAGACGGGCAGCCCCATATCCCCGGCTTGGGGACCTGGGTTGAATGAAAAGGCGAAAGGAAGCTGAGCCCACGCATGCACGGTCTTTGCTTCCAGCGCCGGCCACCAGGGCTTCCCAGCCATGATGGGCTGACCTTTGGACCCCGAGCTAGAATACACCTGTTCTTCTTAAAGTTGCTTTCATCAACGAAAGAGAAACTAAGACAGGAAGTGGTCTCTGTCCAATAATCTTGCCTGTCACTTCTTGCATGTCCAGCACAGGGTGCAGTCCTAAGCACGGAAGGAAGCCAGAAACATCCCTTCTGCACCCAAGCCATCTCTTTTGCAGATCCCAAAACTCCCAGTATTTCCCGCTCCTTCAGGATCCAGTGTCCTCATGGACATGTGCAAGGCCGGATCAGGTCTCGGTAACTTGGTCCTGCAATTTTACTGGCACTGTAGAGTGCTCCACCCCACACTGGAGTGCCGTCGCTGGTAAGCGCTTTAATGAAGAGGGACAGATAATTATTGTTATTTATTTCACTAATTAACCAGCCAATCATTCATTCTGAAACTAAGCAGGGTCGGAAATCCGTTTACCCTTTGTCTGTTGCAGATTCATTTGACGTCTCCCCCCCCACACACACCTTTTTCTCCATGGGAAGGGCTGATCTACTAAATGGGGAGCAAAGGGGCAGGAAAGAGATCTTTTTTTCCCCTAAAGTGAGCGATCATCTCTGAGCTGTGAAGACAAAGCAGCCGGAGTTCATAAAAACATCACCCTTCAAGTCTCCGAAGACATAATGCTTGATGACAATCATAAAACATGTTAGTGCGAAATAAATCGCCATTCCGTTCAGATCCTTAATCGGACCGCAATGGGTGTCGCTAGAGAGATGCATCTCCTCTCCCTGATGCTGGGGGGTATTTTATCATAATTTGTGGGGTGGGTGACAACCTCGTACACATGATTGCCTTCCCTGGTCGGTTAGCTTGGCAATGTCAGAGTCCTGTGGCCTTTTATGAATGTAGGACTGCGGAGGAAGAGGCAGGGTAACAGAACGGCGCCCAGAGGAAACTTTATTTTTCTTTCCTAATCAAAATGTCCTTCCCCGTGCTGTGTACTTTGAAGAAATGATCCTTTCCCATTCTGAGTTGGTTTCAGGAAGGGAAGTGATGGAGAGGGGCTGCCATACTTTGGAAGTTTGGGGGTCTCTCTCTGAAGGCGGTTGGTCTTTTGCTTTCTTTTTGTAAGGTGGGGATGCCTTCTAGGAGACTGGGGTTCTTTCTCCATGTGACAAAATAGTACCTTGGGAGCAATTTCTTTTCTTTTTTAATTTGCGGGTGTTGGGGTGTTGGGGTGTGTGTGTATCAGAGGGCACTGATACCTCCTTTTTGCTTTGCTCTGGAGTTTCCCAGGCTGCCCCCCAAACCCCCGCTTCCACACAACATTTTTTGCAGGTAATCTGAGATCTGAACTCGGGACCTTCTGCTTACAAGGCAGAGGCTTAATCCCCAAGCCATTTCTTCAAACCCTCGGGGGTACTTTCTACCTTTCAGATCAAAATTTTAAATGAGAATGTTACAGTGGGAGATTGGTGCTTGGTTATTCTGCAGAGCAGACTTACAGATCGTTATTTTTGCGGCTTAGATAAAACTAGCCCCGTACATTACACTGGGTGTTTTCTCTCGTTTTTAGGACTTGTGTGGTGAGTGTCGCAGCGCCACGATCTCAGCGATCTCAGCGCAAACATGCAAGATGGTGGCCCTCTGTCATGGAAATGAAAATCTTTGAGTGGTAGGAGTGGGAAAGGGAGAGGAGGGAGGGGAGGGGAGAAAGGTGCAGAGAGGAGAGAAATGGGGAAGGGAGGGGGAGAGAACGATCCTTCATAAAAAAGAGCAGCAGATCTCTTCTGCCTGCAGATTGACTTGTATCCGTTAACTTTTTGCCACTGCAACAAAATACCTGAGATAATCAACTTACAGAGAATGCTGCAGTTTGCTAACCTGCAGCCGATAAATTCAGGACAGAACAGCTCATGGGGAAGTTTTATTCTGGCTCACGGTTGTCAGGTTACAACTCTTAGTCCAGCTTAGTAGGAGAGCTTGTGCCAATACCAGAGCCAAAGGACCTGACCACACTGTATCCATTTTGATTGCTGGGGGGGATTTCACTCACCAGACTGTAAATCCGACCCAGTCTGCTGAAAAATGCCAGCTTACTGAATCATCCCCCCGATCTTACCCGCCTGCTCTGTGAACGGTCCCGTCCACTGTGGCTGGGTCTTGCTCCGTGAACAGTCCCGTCCACCGTGGCTGGGTCTTGCTCTGTGAACGGTCCCGTCCACCGTGGCTGGGTCTTCCTATCAGCCGGACAATCTCCTGCAGACTTGCTCTGGGCTTCACCAGCTACTGATTCTTCGCAAATGTGCCCAGGGCTCAGCCCTCAGTTGTCAAGTTGACACCTGTCTGTCCAGCTCTCGCAGAGAGAACAGGTTTTTTCTGGCTCACAGGTTTAGAGGTTCTAGCCCTTGATTGGTTGGTTCTGCTCTGCGACCTTGGTTCAACTCCGTGAGGGTGCAGATGAGGCCCGTGGTCAGGAAGCAAAAGGACTGGCAAGAGGGCCAGGGTGCCACAACCCCTCCAGGGGCATGTTCCCCTTGACCTAAAGACCCCTCCCATAGGCCTCCCCTCTTCAAGTGCTTTACAACCGTGGGGCTGGAGAGAGAGATGGCTCAGCGGGTAAGACTTTTCACTGCAAGCAGGAGGACTGCAGTTCAAATCCCCAGCACCCACATAATAAGCCAGGTGTGACCGTGTGCACCTGACCCCAACCCAGTATGGAGGGTGGGAACAGTAATACTAGGGCTCAGCTTCAGTGAGACACCTCATATTAAGAGAAGGGGCGGAGAATGACAGAGCAAGACACTGATGTCTTCCTCTGACCTTAGTACGCACACACCTACACACCCCCACGCGCATATACACACATGCACACACCTATACATGTGCATACACACACATGCACATACACGCCTATACATGTGTACATACATGCATGCACATGCATGTGCATATACACACATATGTACACACAAAACCACACCACATGCACATATACACCACATGCATGCACACACCTCCATAACCATACACCCACAACACACATACATATACACATGTGTGCACACACCATATGTACATACGCACACACGCCACACACACACCTACCTAGACATACATACCACACACCTATACACCTATATCACATGTATATACCCACACACATCTACCTACATACACACATACTTACACACATGTACCACACACACCTACACACACCACATGTGGACATGCTCACACACATACCACATGCATACATGTGCACGCATGCACATACATACACACATATATACACACACATACACACGTGTATACATATATACATACATACACACACACATACACACACACACACAGGAGCCAATGGGGGTCATTGCACATTTGGACCATAACACGAGGACCTGCCTGTCTTTGCTGCCTGGTGCTGAGATTCCCGCTGTGCATCACGTGCCTGGCTTTTGGGTTCTGTCTGGCTGTTGACATTAGGTTTCATGTCCCTGGCAAGCACTTTACCAATTGAGCATTCTCCCAAAATTCACATGTACAGGGGACCCTGTATCTGATCGGTTTTCATTTCTAAGGAGTCAAAGAGCAATGACGTCTGTACGGTCGCCATTCCCATCGTGCCCTTCACATAGATTCTGTCAGTCTGTCTCTGTATCTCTCTCGCTCTCTTCTTCCTCCCTTCCTTGTTTTTCAGATTAAAGGAAAAAAATAATGAAAACTCAGGATGAATAAATTGCCTGAATTCTCACAGCCTCAATGCCCATTTTCCTTCCAAAACAGTTGTCCATCACGTGACATAAAATATTTTAATCTGTAAAAAAAATCTCCTTATATCAAAACTAGGGATAAGTCTGAGTGAGTCTCCAGGTGCATGGGTCTTTTTGCTAAAGTCAGATTCTCCCATGATCCCCTGAGATGTTACATCTCAGTTAGTCCCAACCGAAGCCCGGGAGCTGCAGGCAGCCTCAAAGTCCACAGAATTTGGGGCAGGTCTGGTCGCTCCCTTTTGGGTCACAGAGACACAGAACTGATTTTGTTTTTTGCTGTTATTCATTTGAAAATAGCCCCGGAGCAGCAGAAAAACTCAACGTCTGCTGCCGTTTCAGTTCTGGCGCCCGTGCATTTTTACCCTAAATGACAATATTTAACAACAAAATTACTTTGCTTCAAGCTCATTGCTCTCCTTCAAGTGGGGGCCCAATAATCTAGAAATAATAAATGCAACAGAGTGAGCGCATGGCTCTCATTAATCCCCCATACTGCTTATTTCCAGCACTTTTAAATTATTTGGGTGTGCTCAATAGATTCAGCTCAAGTGGAAAAAGAATCGCTCAAGTTTCAGACCATTTGCAACCATCGATTTATCTGCGCTTTTCCAGCCAAGTAACCGAACTTGGAAGTAGCTTTGCGTCCGAATGATTTCTCCCCCACCTCTGCCTGGCTCAAAACGGTGAATCAGTCAAGTAAAAGTGTCTGCGCAGCTGACAGGGTCGTAAACAAGGGCATCATGGCCTCTGAATTATCAGCCAGCGCAAGCGGAGCTGACGGCATGTCTCTGCGTCCCAAGGACGCTTTCTGTCTCCCCAGAGGAAAGGGAAGGAAGGAAACAAGGAGGTTTCCTCATCCTTGGCTTGATTTCCAAAGACTCTGAAAAAGACATAAAATACTGAGGTCCCTAAATATCCGTAAAAAAACTCTTTCACCGCAAGTCACCAGGTCTCAAGAGTAAAGTGCCCTGTTCACCATGAATGTCGGACGAAAACTGAGTGGTTTGTAGTGCAGTAGGCCCTGTGTATTGCCTGTGTGTGCATATGTGGGTATGCACACGTGTGTGAGTCATGCGTGCATGGGTATAAGTGCATGCATGTGTGTCTATGTGCATAGGTGCACATGTATTCATATATGTGTATGAGTATGCACGTGTGTATGGGCACATGTGTATATGTGTGCACATATGCATATGTATGTTTGAATATGTGTTATTGTTATATGTGCCTGTATATGGATGCATTTGTTTGTATGGGTACATGTGTGTGTATATATGTATATACATGTGCACATGTGTAGGTGTGGATATGTATATAGGTACATACATGTGTATGTATATCTGTATGTATATGTATGTATGTGCATGTATTGCACATGTGTATGTATTACACACATGTCTGTATATGTGTGTATATGCATGTACATATGTGTGTACATGTGTGCCTGTGTATATATGTGTGTGCGCATGAGTGCTGTGTGCATGTGCTATGTGTGTGAATGTGCAGATGTATGTAGGTGTACATGTGTGTGCATGTATGTATTTGTGTGTGCATGTGTGCTATATGTGGATGTGTATACCTCTGTGTGTGTGTGTGTTGGCCAGACACCTTAGATGAACTAAAGACAGGCGAGCACAGGGAACAGCTTAGGAAGCCGGGCCGCTCCCTTGCTTGGACACACCTCGCCCACCTTCTGGAAATGCAGCTGGAAGCTCAGGCTCTTTCTTGCATGTCTGGGCACACGGTCCTGTTCCGACAATGGACAGGAGCCCAGGACCACCTGCATCTGATGGCAGGGTCTCCCTCTCTGAGCGCCGGCGCAGGCTTCTGCTCCTCATGGACCCTGTTCCACTCTGACCCCGAGGCCAATCAGCGTGGGATTTTATTTCATTCTTGGATCAGGGACAAGCCTGAAAACACCCCAAATGCCTGACCCAGACCCTGACCACTGGAGACAGTTCTGATCCCCAGTTCCCAGTAATAACACAAGGGATCAGCATGTGAAGCTGTCCTCTGGCCTCCACACACGTGTGCACACACCTCATACACACACACACACACACACACACACACACGTAAATGCACATTCACACACAACACTGGGGAGGTGGAGGCGGGAAGATTAGGAGTCCAAGGCTAGCCTTGGCTACATATCATCTGTAAGGCTAGCCTAAGCTACATGAGGCCCTGTCACAAATAAATAAACATCAATAAAATTGACAATTGTTAAGAAAATGATTGCACATGCAGCCATAAAGTCCTGTCTACATGTCTGGGGTAACATCTTGCAGTTAAACCCTACCCACACGGCTCATGGACAGTTCCTGGTTGTCAGAAGGTAGCTCCGGACTCTGAGAAAACTACAAATCAAATTCCAAGTGTGAAATACAGCGGCCAGCAAGCGGGCAGTCCTTCAAGAGCAAAGGCCGGTTCCCGCGCAGTTGGTCTTTGGAATTCAATAAAATTGCTACTTCCTTCAAAGTTCATTATGGGTTGCCCTGAGGTTTTAAAAATTAAATTTTCTTTTTAATTGTGAATTTGCAGAATAGCAGCTTCTGCCTCCTGGTTGGGTAACAAGCCAGATCATTTTCATGAGGGTCCGGCTCCTCACTGGGGACCTCCCCGGAAACATTGCTTCAGAAGAATCCATTGGTGAAATGGCTGAAAAGATGATGGAGTTGCACTTCGAGAAAACGCAGAGGAATAAGGCAGCACCTCCATACTGCACCCATCCCGCGGTACCCTGTTCTCAGTGTTGTGTGGTCCTGTCCTGTTGCTAAGTTCTGAAGCAGCCAGAACTGAGAGGCTGCACGGGGCTCGTCAGAAACAAATTCACAGTTTCCATCAGGAGAATTCACCTACAAAGAAGAAGAGGTTGGTGGGGACCGAGCGCCCATTTTGCAACTCAAAATAATTCTGTTTCTGTTCTTTAAAAAAATCAGTAAACAGGACATGCGTGAGGCGTTGCAATATTACATCCTCCTTTCCGCCATGATTCTCTTTTGAAATAGGATAAAGTATTAATAAAAGCCTCTTCCATAGGAAGCCTGGCTTAGCCCCTTCCCTTCCACTGGGGCTGAGATAAAAGGTTACTCTGAGAAGTTCACTAGAGGTTGAAAATCCCAGGCCTAATACAATGGTTTCTGCGCTCAGCAAACATCAGTCCTTGTGGCATCTGGTTATCTCAGCATCCATTCCTGCTTCTTTCCCTTAGAAGATAATCACATTCCTCAGGTAAATCATGGTCAGAAAGCGCGACCTTTCTTCCTTTTGTCGAGACACGAGATGTACATAATGTGTGTAACCCATTTTGGGGGACTTCTGGCTCATGACTGGTTTTGACCAGTGAGCTGGGGCCCTCTGGCCAGAGTATTAAATCTGCTTTTTAATCAGCATTTGTATCTGAAGTTTATTCCTGGCAGGCGGTCACCCCATAACACTTTGGTTCCAGAAGCACAGAGAAACCGGAAATGGCTTCCTGAAATCAGGGGGGACCAAGGATCTGCTGCTGCTGAGAGATTCGACATCTAGCCTGGACCTCACAAGCCTTCCAGGATTCACTCCCAGGCATCTGGCTCAGGGTTAAAGCCTAGAAACGAGCAAAACCATGCTGAACCTGACTGTGCTGTCCTGTGACAGAGGCCTGAATTGCTATGCTTGCAGCTCATGGTCCCCATGGACCACAACGGAAGTGACCGGAAGCAAGATCAGCGCCCATGACTCTTCCAGAAGTGGCGTCTACACAGAGGGAAGTCACCACAGAGACCAGGGGGGACTTTGGGTACGTGGTCGCTTTATTCACAGTCAGTCAGTTAACAGTACTGCTCAAAATGAAATGGAAAGCTAACATACTTCGAGAAAACAATGAGTTGGACAGGGGACATAGTTCAGTTGGTAGAGCACTTGCCTAGCATGCACGAAGCTCCCCAGCACTGCCTAAATCAGGCAAGGCTGTGCACCCCTCATAAACCCAGTACTGGGGAGGAAGAAGTAGGGGAGTCAGAGGTTCAAGGCCAGCCTGGACTATGTGACTGTGTCTCAAAACACAGACACACAGAAACAGACAGACACACACACACACCCACCACCCTCACACACACACGATCTGTCAGAGGATGAGGGGATCCAGCCACAGCCCAGGAGGGAGTTGCCCTGTGTAATGCTCTAGGCTCCACTCAGCAGAGCTGAGAGGAACTAGCCCCGCTCGGCAAAAGGAGATAATTTACTCTAGAAAACCACGGTGGCCATGAAAATAAACACCGGGTCTGTTCTCCCTCTTAAGCCCATGTTTCATTAGAAAACTACAAGGGTAGGTGACATTTTTCACATTTTAATTGGTGTTTTGCTGATTTGATCAGAATTTCTGCTGATCAAAGCAAATCGCCTATTTATTTATTTTGCAATGAAGCTAACTGTTCCCTGCGAGTTTAATGTACTGTAATGAATTTTAAATATCCTCCTAGTCAGATCACAATGTGTTTGAATTCAGACACCCTTGCTACGCTTAAATTATTAATTACTCAGATGGACACAAGGTAATTTTCAGTGAAAATGTCACATTTTAAATGGATCCGAACTCAACCAAAATTGTTGGGTCTGCATTAAAACAGATCAAGAAATTATTGTCTCTCTCTCTTCTCCTCTGTCCCCCCATCTCATAGTCAGCTTAACCCATTCATACCTGCTTGGTTCTGAGACACATGATAAATACATTCATTATTAGTTTATTTCAGTAGCTTACGGAACAATAAGTTTTTATGTTATTTACACTCCAATGGCTTTGGTTTAATTGGCTTCCTTTATGTTATTTATATAAATATAAATCATACTGGGCTTTAAAGTATTAATGATGCATTTTATGTCGTAATGCTGGTTTTGTTGAAACTAGCATTCCATTAATTCCCGCCCTCCATGGGCAGTGCTGAGAGATGCTGTTGAAGTTCTTTCCAAAGTTGACATAAATGCTGTCTGGCTCTTATAGAACTTATGCACAGGATGAAAAGATTCCCAGCATTATAATGTGTTTGCTACTCATTTAGCAGAAGAATTGATTCAAGTATATGCAGATGCATGGATGAGCTGGCTCAGTGGATAAAGATACTTGTGTGCAAACTTGGTGATCTGAGTTCAAATTCTAGATCCATATAATGGAGGGAGAGAACTGACTTCTGAAAATTATCCTTTCACCTCCACATAGCCACACATCCCTGTGCTTGTGCTCTCTCTCTCTCTCTCTCTCTGTCTCTCTCTCTCCTCTCTCTCGTTTTCTCTCTCTTCTCTCTCCCTTTGTCTCTCTGCTCCTCTCAAACAGATAAATTATTTAAAAAATATATCGTATAGGATATACGAATAGGAGAGAGACTGGTAGGAAAGAAGAAGGATTATAAGGGAAAAGGAGAGGGGGTGGTATTGGGGATTAAAGATGTGAAAATATCATAAATTCACTGTGTTCATGTATGAAACTCTAAAAGAATAAAATTAAAATAATTTAAAAAGAAAAAGACTAGGGAGATGACTCAGTGGTTGAAGTATTTGTTTGCCTCGCAAGCAAAAGGACCTGAGTTCAGATCCCCAGATCCCAGGTCAAAATGCAGGCAGATATGTCAACAGCCTACACTTCTAACCCTGGAAGGCAGAGACTGGGAAACCCCAGAGCAGAGGATTAAGGAGGTAGAGCAATCCAGGATGATTCCCAATGCCACCCTTGGGCCTGCACAGGCACCCATACCCAGGTGTACTGTTGTAGACACACCTGCACACACACATCCACCCAGCCACATGCAAAGCACATGTGGACACAGTGAGATGGGCTGCCTCGGGCTCCTGCCACCGCTGTCCGGCCATGAGGATGCACCATCAGCCCTTCCTCTCTTAGATTGCTCTTCTCAGGGATTTTGTGACTGCAGCAGGAAAGTAACTGATCTATTCTCCCAAGACCACGAACGAAGGGCACAACATACCCCTTCCAAGCATATGAGGTGCTGGATCTTGCTTCTAGCAGCTGTGGGAGCAGATCTTCCCCATAGCCCCCAGCCAAGGTTGGCCAAAACGCCTGGCTCCTTGTACCCTTTTGCTCTTCTAGATTTCCACATGACCCATGTGCTGATGGAGAGCAGTTTCTCTCTGAGTTCCTAGAATGAGTATTTTCACTTAGTTGTTCGTGAGGCTGACAGAAATCGCCGGGCATCTATGCCAAGGAAGAATCTACTTGCGCTAGGAACTTCAGAGGAAAATGTCCATCCTGGCGGAAAGGGTGGAGCAAACCGCTTACCTCACAGCACACAGAGCGGAAACATGGAGGGGCACGGGACAAGACACGCCCCTCACATACATGTACACACCCTCCATGATCCTGCTTCCTCCTGAAGTTTCTAGAATCTCCCCAGAGGGCACTACACGTTGAAGATGAATTGTTTCGATTTGAATATAAGTTGGCTCCATGGGCTCATGCGTCCGAATCCTTACTTCTTGTTGGGCAACTTTAGGAGGTAGGACCTTGCTGGAGGAAGACACATCACAGAGGATGGACGTCCATACTGGGCAGGCCCACTTCTCGGGAGGAGTCTGCGCTTGCAGCTAGCTCTCGGCCTCCTTGATAGACGTGACTTATGCCGCCTCTAGCTTCTGTGGTTTGCCATGCCTTTCCCACCATAATGGACAGTGTCTCCCCCTGGAACCACAAGCTAAATGAATCTCCTTTTTCTCCCCTTAAGTTGCTTGAGTCTGAGTGTTTTCTCACAGCAACAGAGAAGAGTAATTGGTACCATGCATGTGAGTCTTTTTACAGAACATTCCATGACTAAACCCTTCCAGTGGTTTTCTTGTTGCTGAGTCTCTACCCCATTTCTAATGGCCTGTTTTCTGCTCTTGTGTAGATTTGGTACTTGAAAACTGGTTTCCTTCATTTTTTAATATATTTTATTTATTTATTTGAGGAAGAGAAAAGAGAGAGAGAGAATGAGAGACAGAGAGCATACAGGCTGTGGTGCATGAGCAGAGGTCAGAGGCTGATTTTCAAAGGTCAGCTCTCTCCACCATGTGGTCACTAGGTTTACAAGCAGGCACTTTACCCCTTGGGCTATCGTGCCAGCCCAGTGCTTGAAGATGCTTTCTCAAAGAATTATTTAAATTGACTATTCATAATCTAATCTTATTATCTAAATATGCATCAATAGTTAAATTAACTATGGCAGTTCTGTACAATGGGACATCATAGAGCTGTTTAGAAATTATGTAGATCAAGGGACAGGTAAATTTAAAAAAATTTTTTTTTAAAAAACCGACTTGCAGATTAACAACACGATGTAAGTTAGGCACATAAGACTACAATGTTTTGAGGTCTGTAGGTACCGTATACTTCATAAAATACAGTCTGGAAACTCAGTGCTGACAGATTAATATGGGGGAGTGGAGCGGCTTGTGCCTTTTTCTTGTGCTTATTTTATATTGTTTGGCTTTTTCTGGAATGTAATTTTATGTACTGCTTTTGTAACTAAAAACAATTTAATGTGAAAAAAATCAGATACTGGGAAACGGGTTGATGGGGATTGTCCCACAGGCAGCTCTGAGGTGAAAGTTCACAGGATGTTCTCGTAGCTCCTTAATTTCAACAGGATCTTGAACGACACTTCCACTAGGTGCTGGAAAAATCTGTGACTCTCACAGCCCATCACGGGGGACTGGCAAGCATCTATGAGAGCAGAGAATGAAGATAAAATGTAACGTAGCGGCCCCATGACATCGGAGGGGACACTCCACCCCAGTGTTTGTCTCCAGTGATTTCTCTTCCACAAGGGACGTGGACAAGGAAAGTCCTAAAGAAAGTAGCCAGTAATCAGATTGGTTCACTTGCTCCTCACTTCTCTCATCACCAGGTGGAAGCCAGTCGAGACCAGTTGTGTTTCCTGGATCTCTCTCTGGAAGCTCTTCTACCTCTACTTTAGAACGGCTCCCTGTTGGCAGAGGGAGCACTATAGGACCCCTGTCTGTAGAGGGAGCACCCTGGTTTGCCCTGAAGCAACTTCCTCGCCTGGACCTGTGAGGTCCTTATGCCCCCGTCTGTCTCCTGGCATCATAACCTGTGCAGGGTCCCCGTTAGTGGTAGAAGGGCTCCAAAATCTTCTCAAACATAAACAGGTAAGGATACAAACACATGATCCTGGGGGGGCAGCTCATATTTATTTTGTCCTCTACTGTCTGTCTGTCTGTCATCTATCTATCTATCTATCTATCTATCTATCTATCTATCTATCTATCCATCCATCTATCATCTATCTTCTACATATCCGTCTATCACTATGTATCGATCATCTATCTACCACCAATTTAATCTATCTAATATTCATCTATCTGTCATCTATGTATCATCAATCTATCATCCAGCTATCATCAATTTATCATCTAACTACTTATCTAATCTTCTGTGTATCATCTATTTCTATCATCTATCAATCTACTTATCAATTTATCATCTATCATCTATCTATCTATGTCTGTCTATCTTTTGATGTTTGAGACAGGGTTTCATGTAGTTCAGGCTGACCTCCAAACACACAGCAGTGGATGACCTTGAATTTCTGATCCCCCTGCCTCTACTATCTGGTTTATTCTGTACTGGGGACTCAGTTCTGAGACCCCAATACAGGTCTGTTGGTGCTGGACACACGCTCTATGGACTGAGCTGCCTCCCTCGTCCTGACCTTCTGTCTTCACAGTGGAGGTCACTGGTGGCCCCCAACACAGTGGCCAGCAACGTTTTTCAGACTTTACTATAGAATCCCTTGGGATGCTGACTCACGAAGTCTGGGTGGACTCTCCCATTTCTAAGAAACTTCCAGATGACATGAAGGCGCTGGCAGAAACAGAACCCAGGACTCTTGGTCCATGTTGGTCCCAGTGAGCACCCTCCTGTGGTCACCTGCCGTGGTCACCTTGCCTCCGTGTGATCTGTCACATCTTGTCCACTAAGCCCTGCAGCGGGGTCCTCAAGAAAAGCGCTGGACTTCTCAACGCCAGCGGCCTCTACTCCCCCTCCCCAACTCCCAAGTTAGCAACTTGCTGGAGTGCTAAATTGGTTCACAAAACTTAACAAGCCAAAGCATCAAAGTCCAGCAGCTCACAGAACACAGAGGTGTCCACGGCAGATCAAGACTGAGCTAACCCCGTGTTGCATGAAATGTATTGGCTGATTAGTCTCCCTTTCCGCTGGAGAAAGAGGAAGGGACAAAGCAGAGCTCACTTCCTGTGCTACGGCAACAGCATCTCATAAACGGCAATCTGCAGAGTTAGTGAGATGGCTCAGCAGGCAAGGTGCCTGCTCACAAGCCCGGTGACCTGAGTTCAATCCCCCAAAGCCCACATGGTGGAAGGAGAGAACAGACTTCTGAAAAATTGTCCTCTGACCTCCACCTGTGTGCCATGGTGTAAACATATTCTCTCTCTCTCTCTCTCTCTCTCTCTCTCTCTCCCCTCCCCTATCATCTAAATAAATGAAATATTTTTTAAATAATTATGGAGAATCTAGAAGTCCATATTTTATTTTTTAATTAAAATCTCCGACCTGGTCCTTTTGGGCTGAACATTTGCCTTGTGGATGAAATGCCAGCACACTCCTTTGGTAACAAACAACATAGTAGGCTTTTTTTTTGCTGTGAGATTGTATTGGAAGTTTTAGCACTTGCTCAAGATTCCCTCATTATATAGACCCCCCCAAAAATGTGCTGTCTCATTATCAATTGAACAGTCTTTCTTGTTTATTGGTCGCTTGGCTGGGAGCTGGGAGCAGCAAGGCCATGTCTGTGGAATTCACATGTGCATGCGCGTACGAGCAGAATAAATTGGGGTCTGATTTGTAGCTCCAACCTCCTTTGATGGGGAGCATTTTGTGGTCGCCCACAGCTCCCTGGTAATGTAGGAATCTGTCTAGCTGTTTCATTGCAACAGCAGTTGCTTAAGGAGCTCATGAATATTCATTTCTTTTCCCTGGGTACAAAGTAAAATAACCAGTAATTAGTATAATATTTAATACTTCTATTCAAAATAAATAAATCTTTTTTAGAAAAGAAATAATGATTATAATGTAGCAAATTCTGCATATGTAACTGAAGTTAGATGTGGTGTTTTGAAAAGGCTTCCGATGTAATTTACATGTTTCTGATGAGTTAATTATACCCCTTGTAAGCATAAAACAAAGCTCTAAAGTTCTACCTGAATTTATTATTCATTTTCTGTCCTCCCAAGTTTAGCTGATTCTAATACTGAAGTTTTATAGTTTCTTTTCTTTTTAATGCGGACGAAACTTCTATTTTGAGATGACATTCTGAATTCAGATCTGTTCTTGCCTTCCACTTCTCTTGGTCCCTAGGCAAGCAGAGGGGTTGCCTACAACTGAGCACGGGGGGTGACATGGAGTTCTCAAGTGGCACTTGCTTTGTGTGGCAGAATCTGCTCTTTCTATTTCTTGAAATATGTGCCTCATTTATGGCAGGCACCATGCAGGAGTCCTCTACACACCTTCACATCTGTATGCTACCAAAATCCTGCAGGATTTGGCTCTTGACTGCCACATGATATAAACAAGGCTCTGAGAAGTTCCCTCCTTGAAACTGAGTGGAGGATCCTAAATTATGCATCTCTAGGTAGAATCTAACTCCAGTTTGTACCATAGCCACATTTTCTCTTCCCAGTTGCTAGAGGGAGAATAGTGATGGTGGGCAGGTGGCTTGGGTTTGATCTTGTGTGTGTGTGTGTGTGTGTATGTGTGTGTGTACAAGAGGGCACTTGAGTGTGTGTCCCTGTGGAGTCCCAAGGGGCAGACGGGCTCTCAATCTGTGGAGTCCAGCTTTGGCTCTGGAGTAACGTAATGTGTATGTTATTGTATTTACTCCTGATGATGAGTATTGTCAGTCCATTGCCTAGGAGATGGGGTCCTTGCATGCCTGTGCATGTCTTGATTGCAGTAAGAGATGTGAGAAAACCCAGTCTAAAAGGGGCAGTACTATGAAAGACTTTAACCAGGTATAATGAGTCCATGAACCCTCTCTCCCCTAAATTGCATGGGTCAGGTATTTTGTTATAGTACATGTAATGAAACCAAAACATGCATTGCAGGTCCAGGAGCCCTAGCAAGTGCTGTGGGCTGTAGTTACTGCGCTGCCCTGACTTAAATACCGATGAGACGTGTGAGTGATGTACAGAGTGACTTTCTGGTCCTGGAGGGTCACTCAAATGCCTACTCTGTTGCCATAGTTAGATAGGGGTTAATATGGTTGAGGGTTTGAGCTCTGGGCACAGTAGTTGAGTTGGGATCTGAGCAACCCTGCAGAAGAATGGGGAAGACCTAGCCCATGGTGGGTGGGACTAATCCCTGGACAGGTGTATAAGACAGAGGGAGCTAGTTAAGGAAGTTGGCATCCTTTGCCGGTCTGGTGAGTGAGGATTGTTCCTCTCTCAGCAATTCCAAGGATATACGGATATGGTGTGGCCAGTTCCCTTGACCCTTGGTGTTAGCGTGGACTCTCCTGCCAATCTGGCGTAAGAACTGCAGTCAGACTGTCGTAAGGCAAAATAAAACCCCTCGCCACCCCTCAGCCATTTGGTCATGTATTTGTCAACAACATGCAGAGTAACTGCAACAAAATTTGGTACCAGAAGTGGGGTGTTGATGCTGGTTAATCTGGTCGTGTGGCTTTCTTGGATCTTGAACAGTTTCATTGGAGAAATGTGCTGTGAACATGTCATGTTACCTACTCCATCGTGTACCTGCCATGTGACTCTGAGCAGATGATGCTCTGGATTTTCCGTTTGTTTCTCCCATGTCACAAGACTGATTTGGGAAAATGACACATGTCTAGCACACATGGGTCCGTAATGGATGACACAGCCCCACAGCCCCTTTCTGTACAGATAGCAGTATTCTGGTGGGAGAACCAACAGAAATGTCTGGAAACATCTGATGATTCCTAACACGGCCCCAAGGCCACAGGGCTGGAGTGTGGTCGTGGTCCCTATTTCCAAGTTGTATGTTTTCCAAGTGCCATAAGTGAGTTCTGACTGTTTACTCGTGAACGCATCTCAGCTAGAGTGGAAAGAAAGAGTAATAAATTACCCTCTCCTCCCAACATCTGCCCGGCCATTATTCTTGGTATAATTAGAATGCCGGCTCCAGAACATCCATCTTCATGCAGCAGCAGAGGGAAGTGGGGAGGGCGAGTGGGGGCTTCCTGTAAAGGGATGGAGGGCCTCAGGAAGAACAGGTTCTTCGCGGAGTGGAAAGGGTGAGACAAAGCATCAGACTGATGTCCAAGGGTAGATGCGTTCACACCTCGGACACACACATGTGGGTTCTTTCTTCCTGTCCGTGGGCCATCGGACGTCTGTGTTGGCACCCCCCCCCCCGAGGTCTCTAGAATAGACTCTTGCTGTGGGTGCACATTCTCTCCTCCTTTCTATGTGAGAGGGAAGCCCACCAGCTTCCTTGTGTGCCCTCCCCCCACCCCACGAAACTCACAGGACCTAGAATCTGGATTAGGAGAATCATTTGTCCTCACCCCATGGCTCCTCTGCTTTCTGTGGCATCTGGGAATGGCACACAGTGCAATGACACACAGTGTGGTGAAGTAAAACTGTCCACCAGTGGATCGAGTGATTGCTGAATTAGATAGGCACCGACAAGAAGATCTGCAAAGTACTCTTCTCGGGAAGTGTAATCAGGTAGCATTCCCAAGGCCCCGATAGGGACTAACCACACAGGGTGGGTGAGGTAGCTCAGTGGGTAAGGTGTCTTACCCTGGTGACCCGAGTTCAATCCCTAGGAGACCACCTAGTGGAAGGAGAGACCTGACTTCCCAAAGTTGTCTTCTGACCTCCACCAGGTAAAGTACTATGCCCTATGTGTACAAATCTTCCCTCCCTCCTCCTCCCTTTCCCTTCTCTCCCCTCCTCCCCTTCCTTCTCCTCTTCGCTCTTCTTCATTTCCCTCCTCTGCTCCTCTTCTTTGCTCATCTCTCCTCTCCTGTCTCCTCTCTCTCTCTCTCTCTCTCAAATCTCTTCCTTTCTCCGTTTCTTCCTGTTTAGAATGGGATATCATAAGACAGGTAGCTATACAGGCCAGATAGGTCATGGAACAAGAAACCAAAGAGAGGGAAGAAGGGAAGGAAGAAGGCAAGGAGGAAAGAAGGAAGATGGGAAAGTGTAAAAGGTGTGTGTGTGTGTGTGTGTGTGTGGAGAGAGAGAGAGAGAGAGAGAGAGAGAGAGAGAGAGAGAGAGAGAGAGAGTATGGTCCATGGCATTTTCCTGAAATTATCTGTCAATTTTCTAAAACTATCCATCACTCAGAATTCTCTAATTTTCCCATTTCTGATAGTGGAAGAGAGAAGGGAACTGAGAAGGCGCAGCCACAAGCTAATGGCGCACACAGAGCTGTGAGCTGGACAGGCTGTGGCCACCAGTTTCTCTCTTGGCTCTGCATAGTGTCCACCCTTGACTAGCAAGTAACATAGGTCTGATGGCCGGCCACATGGAAGGAACAAGAACACCCAATCACGTTAATCCATCTCCGGGCTTTGTCTTCCTCTCCTATGGCTGGGAAATTTCAAAGTCTTAAGAGAACAATTATATTTTATGCTGATTATTTTGATTCACCTCATAGTTTATGGTTTCGCTGAGATTTGCCTTCTTAAAAAATGCCCATAGTTCTCAAGTAACCACAGAAGGCGGAGAAAGGGGGTGGAGTCAAAGAGTGTCCTTGAAGAGCTTTCATTGCTTCTGGGCTTCTGGAAGTCTGTCATTTTCTGGAAGCATTTTTTTTTTTAAGCAGACTATGTGGGATTGCAGGAAAGATTCATGAAATAAGAGGATAGACTGGACAGATCGATGGGTGGAAGGGCAGATGGATTAATATATGGATGGACTGGTGGTCAAGTGGGTGGGTGGACAGATGGATGGGTAGGTGATGGATAGATAGATGCATGTTGAATGGGCAGGTTGATGGATGATTGGGAGATGGATAGCAGATAAGTGGACACGTGGTCAGGCTAGCATGTGGATGTTTGGATTGGTGGACACGTGTGAATGGAAGACAGATTCATAAATGGATGAGGAGATGAATGTGTATGTGGACAGGTGGATGGTTGGATGAGTGGATGGATAGATTAGCAGCTGGATGGGTGGGTAGATAGAGAGACTGATTTCACAGCTGAGATCAAAGTGCCCTAGAAGTCCAAGAGTTGTGTTGGTGATTGGCAGCCACATAGGAGACGTCACTGGGACTAAAATCCAAGTCTGCCGATTGCCAAGTGGCCAATTCCTCTGGCCGTGTCACTGTCTCTCATTCTCTTCAGCTCCTTTAACTCAAGCAACTGTCAACCAGGATGTCCTGGGTTCTTCCTGCTGCTCAAGTGAAGGTTCTCATCTCAGCTGACAGAGACCTGCCTCACAGGGCCCGACTGCCAGGGCGGCTGGGACCGCACACAGGTGCTTCCCCTTCTGCTGATAAGCAGGGCGATAAGTAGGAAGTTGCTCTCCTCTTCCCTTCCTTCCCCCCTCTCCTCTCTCCTCTTCCCTTTTCTCCCCTCCCTCCTCCTCTCCTCTGTCCTTGTCCAAATGCCACATTCTTCCAGGGCCCAAGTTCGCTAAGCAGAAACCTAGTTACTCATCCCACCTGTGGAATCTTCTCAGAATGATATTTAGATGTGAATATGACGCGCATCTGTAGCCTTTACTAGTTTCCTGGTTATCAGCAGAGGCTGCCACATCTTGAGCCTCACCAAACACTCCGATCCACCCATTTCCTCTGCGTTTTCTCCTTGGGTTCTCCTACACACTGCATAAGAAGCCCATTGAAATACCTTTGACTTTAGGGTGTTTGCGACTAAAGTTACTTCTGATGGTAAGAAAAAGACAATGCTAAGGTCAAGGCCCCCTGGAATGCTTGTTTGGATCTCCTTTATAACATCATATCCTATTTAGGCAAAACTGCTAGTCTGATGAAATGACAATTTCATCAAAAAAGAAATGAAAGAATCCCAGGCTTTTTCTAGCTGGCTTTTTCTTCCTCCTCTTCCTCTTCCTCCTCTTCTTCTTTCTCCTCTTCCTCTTCTTCCTCCTCTTCCTCTTCTCTTCTTTTTCCTTTTCTCCCTCTCTCACTTCCTCTCTTCCTCCCTCTTTCTCTTCCCCATCTTTCTCCCCTTCTCGCTTCCCTTTCCTTTTCTCTCTCTCTCTTGATCTCTCTTCTCCCTTTCATTTTTGTGAACATTTAAAAATAAAGCATAATCTAGTAATTGTCCCTTCTTCTTTCCAGATTTCGTTAGCTACTAATCTGTTTTCTCAAACAGCTTGCCAAATCCCTTCCTGCAGAATATTTCAAAGAACATGTCCGGTGTCAAGACTTCTTCCTCCAAAAACCACAGCACGTGGCTCTCCAAATCAAAGAATGCTTCCCTCATAAAAAGGTTAGGGGAGCGATGGAAAAGCCCTGGTGCTCAACAAGTCACCAGCAGCAATGCTTGGGTAATCTCCAAATGTCTTTGAGGGCTGGTTTAGTCTCAGCAGGATGCAAAGAAACAACTCTTCACATTTGGCTCCTATGTCTCCTAAGGCTCCTTCAACTGTGGAACACACACACACACACACACACACACACACACACACACACACACATATGGAGTAGAGAGGAATGTAAAGTGGCAAGCACCAGGAATCCGTAGGTCAAGATTTATGCCTTACTCTGCTACTTGGATTTGAACACAGCTCCCAGCCTGGGCCGCTTTGATCTTATTGTTCCCACCTATCCGTTCTGATGTGTAACAAAAACTCATCTCCCTATGTGGCCCATACCTGCCACCATGCAAGGAGAAGTCCATTTCTGAAATGATAGCATTTCAGGGGTGGAATTCTAGTGGGACTTCTAATGCCAGGGGGTTTCAGTCTCCCCTCCATTTCTGTTCATTGAGGCTACAAGACCAGTGTTGCTAGCCAGTGGCTTTGGAGCTAACACCCATCAGCTTTCTCAGAACAGCTGTGACCACCCACAAGAGACCCTCAAGATCCCACCTGTGGCCTGTTGACATTCTCTCCTAGAAGCACTGGCACAGAGGGTCATGGGAATTCCACCTGCTCCCTCCTGCGCCTCACGGGCAGCTGCGTGTAATTCAGCTCCAATAGCACATGACCTCGTGGTCTCCGGACGTGCTGGAGTGTGAGGTTAACTGAAGATCCCATCTCTGCAGCCATGGAGAGGCCGTCACCTGAGCAGGAGCAAGACTGTCCAGAACAGCTGCTTCGAAGTCACCCACACTCAGGTAAGTCACCTCCTTATGCAGACTCGACAAGTCAGCCCCAAGAGCTCCTTGGTTCCCCAAGCTGGAGTGGGATTGGTTTATGCGTTGTCCATTTATGTCTTTCTGGGAGAAGTCGTTCTCCACACCCGCAGTTGTTGAATTTGCTGGGATTTTTGTTTCTTGTTTTTTGTTTTTCTTTTCTCATGATATCAATTAACTCTTTGGCTTTGGTCTTTCCTGGTCTTGGAAGCAACATCTAAAGTTGTGCTTGGATAGGAGGGAAACTTTTGCGGAGCATGTTTTACAGTGCTGCTCGAGGGTAACCTGCAGGTAGACTTGCTACCGGAAATGAATACGTCTGTGGCTTTCATTGGAAGCGTGGCCTAGTCCAGTGATAACCAATGTGACTTTCTCTTCTGGCTTCTTCCAGAGGATCCTTAGGGACACAGGGAATTTTCGATGTCCAATGACCTTTAACCCATGGCCATTACGCACTTGGATGCTTCCACCGGCTCACCTTTCCAAGCCCCATCCGGGTGAGTCAGTATGTAGCGATTAAGAGGTGCACAAGGGGCCCAGATTTCTGAACACGTGTAAGTCCTAAAGGCTGAGTAAGAATAAGCAGAGGGTCTGCCTTTGCGGGTGCACCCCCCACCAACACCCCCGCCTCCTTGCTCAGGGCAGACAAGCAAACCCAGTCAGATGCAACACCAGGGGCGGCATCGATTGCCACCGGTGACTCAAATCTCCGAAAGGTAAGTCAGAACGGAGATCTCCTGCGGGTTTTGGTTTTCTGTGTACTCAGCTGTTCTTGTAAGATCTCAGCGCGTGAGGCGGGAGCCAAAGGCCAGGAGGGGGTGCAGGAGAAGGCGTTGAGAAAAACAGGTGCTCAAGAGACGTGTGTTGTGGCCCCTGGTGCCACAAGGCTAAGGTCAGGCAGGCCACAGTCCGCCCTTCACAGGCCTGAGCCAAGGGTGGTGCTGACCAATGGCAGAGCTGCACTCATGAAGATTGGACCAATCACGAAGCTTGGCTCATGTGAGCCGGTGTGTTGTGTGGAGCGTGAATCACACTTCTGGGTTTGTCTGTTATCTGTGCCTGGTGGTTATCTTGTCTTGTTTTCGGGTGTTTGTATATTCTGACGTCTGTAAGCACGCACACAAGCTCACCTAGGTGCTGGTGCAATCTTTTCACCAGAAGATTTGGGAAGTCACGTTTCCGTTGACTCTGAAAATAGCATCAGGTTGTGTTTTGTAGTACTTAGGGGTGCTGTAGACGAGCTCTTTGAAGTAGGTCATTCTGGTCTGGGTGGGAGTGCGTGCGTGCGCCACGCGACCACACAGACACGGAGGTCAGAGGTTAATGCGGGGTGCCCTTCTCAGCACCTTATTTAGTTTCTGAAATAGGGTCTTTACTGAACCCAGACGCCGAACTACCAGACAGCAGAGGTGAAAGCTGCAGAAGGGAGGAAGGAAGCGGATAGGAGACGACGAGAAGGACGAAGTAGCGTAGTGCTCATGTGAAGCGACCTAAGCGAAGAAGGGAAACGAGGAGTAGATAACCTGAAGGGTAAGGAAGAAGAAGCCGGACAGCGGTGGAGAGGAACCGCGCAAGTAAGCAGGGTACGGGGGGAGGAGGAGGCGGAGAGTGGAAGGAGGAGGCGGAGGGAGGAGGGGGAGGAGGAATAGGAATAAAGGGAAGGAATAGGGAGGCACGGAGGAACGGAAGCCGACAAGGAAGGACGGAGGAGGGGAGGAAGGCAGGGAAGGAGGAAGGAAGGAAGTGGCCGGCGGCCAGGCAAGAGGAGGACAGAAGGAACACGGAAGAGGGAGAGAGCGAGGAAGGGAGAGCAGGAAGGCGAACGAGGACAAGAAGGAAGACAGCGAACGGGGAGGAAGGCCCGTGGGGGGGAGGAAGACCTGAGGAGAGGGGAGGAAGGAAGGAACCGACGGATGATAAAATAGGAAGGAATGAAGGAGTGAGGCGGTACGTCAGGTACAAAGAGGGCTTGACCTGTGATTGTTTCGGTTGATGCGAAGGCGGGTGTCTACGAGCTCAGGGCGTGTCAGGATGAGCGGGTAGAGGGGGTCTTACGCCGTCGTTTAGTTACCCTTCTTCAGTATACTTATCTGGCATTGCTTGTCTTTATTGCTTTAGCCTTATTTTAACAAGCACTCATTCCTTCTTTTGCTTCTGTTTCCTTCCTCCCTCCCTCCCTTCTTTCCTCCCTCCCTTCTTTCTTTTCTTTCTTTCTTTCTTTCTTTCTTTCTTTCTTTCTTTCTTTCTTTCTTTCTTTCTTTCAAGATTTGTTTTATTTCTACTGGGGGAAGGAAGAAGATAAATATAACTACCATCCAATTTACAACTGTATATATACATATCAAACACATACATATACACAATACACCAAAATTCCCCCCCCCAAAAAAGAAAAAAAACCACTCTCAAACTGCACCAATATTTCATGTTTTGACTAAGATCCTGGGAAGAAGTACAAAATGTAAAAGCAAATGATGGAGAAACGCTCAACAACATTGTTAATATACAAAATATATTTACATTACTGAGCTAGCAACAGGTGATGTTCTCCGTGTCTGTAAAACTTTGGAGCCACATAGCTGAATATTAAATCTAGTCCGTGGCCTGTTGCATGTTTTCGGCACCAGGACCAACTCTGCTCCTTGTGCTTGTGCGGCAAGCTCCTTACTGACGGAGTCATCTAGGCAAACAACTGTGTTGTTTCCATTGCACAGCTGTGGAAACTGAGGCACGGAAATGGGACCCACCTTAGCCATGGCACACCGCTGATGAGTGACCGGCATGGATCAGACTTGAACTGAAGCCGACAGTTCTGGTTCTCAGCCGTTCTTCTATGGACGGCGACTTCCGCTTCCACACACGGTCATTCGTGGCAGCCCAATCCTTGGTTTCTCCAGCATGTGTTTACAGTTTTGCTTGTGATCGATTGGAACCAGGCCTCAGACCAGAGAGAGCCCACCAAGAATGTTAGCAGGATCAGATATGGAAAACAGATCAACTGGGCAAACCCTTTAGTCATTCTGGGACTAACAAACCCACCAAGCTGAGACTCTGCCCCCTGTACTCCAGCCATTAAAAGCTCACACCGCTGACTCCAAGCCAGTGGTCACCTCCATCTCAGAATTGCTGCTCTCTAGCTGGAGTTTTGGAGGGGCTTCCCAAATAAATTTCAGTCTTCATGGGTGAAGCATGGGTTCCTGCTCGATCTCCCTTCCCCGCCCCCTCTTCTCTTCCTCCTCCTCCTCCTCTTTCTCACGGTCCCCATGTGTAAAGACCAAACTGGAGCTCCTTCTTCTTAGGCAGTTTTAGAGCAGCCTGCTGGCAGGTCTCGTTCGCAGGGCTGAGGTTAGCCAGAAGGAACACGTGCTTCCCCAACTCCTCCCCAACCCCCCCACCTCCACCCTCCCCGCCGCTCATGAAAGGAAACGGACATGAGTTCTCCATTGTAGATAAGCCCTGCCATGAAATCCAGCACAAGCTCTCCTGGGTTGGACCCCGTTAGGAACAGACCAAGGAGATGTGGAGGACCAAAGACTCCAATCAGGTTTGCAGAAATTGGAGCTGACCAATGAGAAAAAGCCACTTTCCTTAGACCCTGGCAGCCATCTGTGACACCTGCTCCTCATGGCACTCCACGTCTGGAGTCCATGAGTTCTTTTCCAGCTCCTTGTACCTCATGGATTCCATGCCTGGAGTCCATGAGTTCTCCAGGGCTCTCTTGCCCCCCATGGATTCATGTCTGTGAGTTCCATTCTTTCTCTCCTCTAATAAACTCTGTCTTAATCCCCTACACGTGTTCTGGTTTCAATCTTCAACTCCTGAATGCAAGAACCTGGACACATACCGACCTCAGACAGACACGCAGCAGGATGAAGTGGGTTCAAGTCTAGAACCCCCATGAGGGAAGGAGAGCACCAACTCCTACGAGTTGACTTCTGATCTCTACACCACACCCCCCCACATGGCACCCCCCCAATTTAAATAAATGTAAAGACTAATCTACTAAAAAATAAAATATTATCATAAAAATTTTCACCCAAGGTTGATTGTCACCTTCGTTAGTGGGCGGCTGGAAGGATTGGACTCCATTAGCGTAGTCAAGCGATGGGAATGCTTGCTGGTCACTTGCTGGGACTCTAAAGATGTAAGTGCATGACAGATGTCTTGGTCACCAAGGACACCTCATGGAACACGCACCATCCCCTGGAGGCATGGGTTTCAATGGGGGCTCTGCCTGCTGAGGTGCATCCCATGTTAGGAGTCTTGGGGTCTTCAATTGAGATCTTGAGGTCGGGGAGCCTGCATTTGCAAGAGACACCGGAGCAAAGCTGGGTGCACGGCAATCGCTCAGTAAAGCCGTCATTGTTACGGAGTGAATGGCTTTCTGCGATCCTTCGATCCTTCGTGGGTTCTAAAGAGTCTCTTCTCCGGAGATTAGAAAGCTGACCGGGGAGAGTTCGGATCCCCCTGCTGGGTGGGGACCCATCCAGAACAATGACTAGGAGTTCCACCTGTGGCCAGGGACTGGCTGGTGTTAATCCCCACACCCCCTGTGGAGCAACAGGGTCTTTGAAGTACCTCTTCCCCAGGCTCCTTCTACAGCCCAGCGCAGCTTCTTTGAAGTCTCCCTCCCCCGCCCAGCTTGAATCCCCGTCTCCCCACCAAGAGGCTGTGTGACTTTGAGCAAATTACCCAGCTTTCCTGACCTCCGTCTCTCCCCCACCTGTGCAAGGCAGACACTTCAGGAGGCATTGAGAGCACTTAGACCTGACAGTGTGTAAGACACCAGTCCCTAGACAACCCCCTAGATCACCCAGGGGTGTCTCCGTGATAGGAGACCTCATTTCTAGTGTGATGATTATTTTAATGAAGCCCAGTGGGGGACTTCTTAGAAACTTTTTTGTATGTGTTTGTATCTAAGAGGACACTTGAGAGTGTGTATGTGTGTGTGTTGTGTGTGTGTGTGTGTGTGTGTGTGTTGTGTGTGTGTGTGTAGACCCAAACGTGACACAGGGGATCATCCTAGATTGCTTCACCCCCTCGTTACTTTGTGCTGTCGTTTCTCAAACTCTGCCTTCCGGGGTTGGAATTACAGGCTGCTGCCATTTTACATGGGATCTGGAGATCCGAACCCAGGTCCTTCCGCTTAACTCCTGAGCCATCTCCCCAGCTTTCTCCCCACCCCAGAGTTGGAAACCTACTAAGTCTGCTTTTGAATCTACCAGGTTCCTCCTACAAAGAACCCCAGGTATATATAAGTAAGCTCACAGAAGAACTGTGAATGATGGGACTAGATCTGGTAATTTATGAGGAAAAACCAAAAAAAAAAAAAAAAAAAAAAAACCAAAAAAGTTGATCCTCTCCCAGAACGTGATATGGTTGATGATTTCATGTTAGGTGTGTAACTTAGAGTAGTACAAGCCAAGGGGCCAGAAAATAAGGTGACGTGGGGCCATGGGCAGAGCAGAGAGGGCGTGTAACTGCCGGGCGGCTCTGAAGATCTACAGTTGCACTGTCTGGGCCGGGGGACGTGTGAATAGGTCTAGTGTGCTAAACACTGAGCAGTGGAGTTGGTGAATCAAGGTGATTTGTATTGCATCATAATCTTAAATGCACAGACATCTACATATGTGCATCCGTGTATAAGCGGAATGCAACACCGTCCTCAGCTTGTCCCCTCCAGAGAGAGAGAGGCTGGACTGGACGCACATCTGGCCCTGTGTTCTAGATTCCGAAAGTGAGAGCCTGTGTGTGTGTGTGTGTGTGGTCCTGCACCGCCCCCTGAGTGTGTGTGTGGGAGGGGATTCCACCTCCCCCCACATACATTCACTTCTGTTTCCTTGCTCAGCCTGAGTTGTTCTGCAAGGGCAGAAACCCCTTACCCAGGGCCATTTCAAATCAGGTTGGAGAGACTGTTCGGGCAAACGCCGCCGACACCATAAATCGTGTATAGAACCCAAATGGAACAGGCCCGTGAAAGATCAGTATTTTGAAAACGAAATCCCAGTGGGATTCTTTCAGCAGAAAATGAAAATGTCTTCTTAGCATTCCGTTGAACTATCAGGGCTTTTTTTTTTTTTTTTTGCTGTGCCAAGCACTAATCCAGGTCCGGCCACCACCACAGCTCCAGATTGCCCGCACAGCAAATTAGCAAGATTTTAACTGGGCTGCAAATATCGAGCTGGTTGCTTGTCATTAAGAAGGGAAGGAAAAAAAAAAAAAAACGCTGGAGGAGAGCAGGAGGGGGCCCAGCACCTAGCAAAGTGCATTATAATTGTTTAAGCAGACCCCACAAGTCATGCATTTCAATTATTTGTTCAAAGCAGCCGGCAATTAGGAGCTGCAAACAAGGCTTTTGAATGCAAAGCCAGACAATTAAAATGTTTCATGGGTGCATTAGAGAGAGAAGTTCTGAATTAGCACTTTGAATACACAAGACCTCTTTTTCTAATCTCTGGTCCCTTTCACTCTGGAAAAAAGAGAGAGAGAGAGAGAGAAAGTGAAAGGAGGAGCACATGGGGTGTAGGGCAGGCATTGGGATGTTTACTTATTTATATCAAATGCTCTGCTAACCCAGGGAAGACTGGACCATCCTAATTGTATATTTCAGCGTGTCTTGTTACTTGCCAAATAGTGGTCCCCCTAGCATAATGGCCCAGGTGCCCAAACGGCTCTCCCAGGGGGGTCTTAAATCACTTTCGGCATCTCCCCGCCCTCTTCCCCCACTGCTCCCCATTCTCTCCTTTGAAGACTCTGGGTCTATTTGAACCAGTGATTTGCGACTTTACAGGATTGAGTCCCTCCCCCTTCCCCCCCCCCAGCTGGCTAACACCCAGGTTGGAGGGAAAGGGCCACTCCGGACTGGGAGGAGAACTGCTCTGTTCTCCGGGATGCTGGGAACAGATGCTGGATGCTGGGCAAAGCTCCTGCCCCTGGTTTCTTTGAAGGATGGTCACCTGCTAAACTCGGTCCCTCCCCCACCCACAAACACCCTACTGATATGCAAATGGTTATTTTATGATTTATTGTGCTGTAGGGCTGCTTCGAAATTGTTCTTGCTTTTAAGAGAGGTGGGTCGGGGAATCTCCAGGAGACGACAATGTTCATTCTTCCATCTTTTCTCCCTCCAGTGGTCTTTCTAGAAAGAAGAAGCACAAAGTTAGCACGGGATTGCTATCAGAAGCACCTCCTGTTATTATTTAGTATGTAAAGTCAGCCCAGAAAATCCAGACACTCTAAGGTGTCATTTGCCAAAACAGTAGTTTGACTTGTGCATAGGTGCTGGACCAGGGGTGTGGGGGGGGGGGAGTGGGTATTGAGTCTCTAGTAGTAGTCACCTTAATTTCCACCTCTCCACCTTAGTTGGTTTAGGAGGACATATTTAACCCCATGTGTCCTCTTTTATAGAGAAAACACTAAAAATTGCCTAGTTCGGGTAAAGTTCTAAGAAGAGAAAGGAAGAAGAATGGAGAGACAGCAAGGGAAGGGAAGGAAGGGAAAAAGGAAGGGGAAGAGAAAAAAAGAAAGGGCAAGGGAGGGAGGGAGGGAGGGAAGGCTGCTCAGGAGAGACTTCGCTTGCTCCTGACCCAGGGTTAAACCATGTGATGTGCAGAAATAGCAAAGTCTGGTTTTGTATGGCTGGTACTTTTGTTTGCTACAACTCTGACATTTTAAATAGTCTTCCAAATTACCCACAATCGTTACACTGACTCATTCTCAGTTAGGTTACTTTTGTAACCAAGTTTTGCACCATGGTTTTGAATCTAATTCTTGCTTTGACCCCTTTTTTGTTTTTAGTCTTATTTTCAGATCAAAACGGCTACTTTGTTTACCAGAGGTTTGTTCAAAGTAATTTATAACATAAAGTGTGTGGGGGGGGTAAAGGTACCCCCCCACACACAATCACACATCCCACACCCCCTGCATAAACTTGCTTGGGTGAAACAGAATTTTCTTCCCCTTCAAACATCTATCTTGAAGGAGCCTCTAAGGCAAACCCCACTAACTGGGGTTTTAAACACTGAAAAGCAGCAGGTTGTAATCTGACTCTTTACCCTGTGGCTTGATTTTTTTTTTTAATTTGGTAACTACATAGTGGGTACTGCTGGTTTCTTGTTTTTAAATTGGTCCTTTAGTTGGAGAATGTGCCTCTGAGTTCTACCACATAACTGGCGTTCAGCTTTTGGAATTGAACAACCTGAAAAGCTATTCAAAGATCTTTGTGAGCGGCTGACAGGAGAGGGAGGGGGCAGAAGAACGGGCATACTCCCCCGCAAATGACCCCCACCTATAAGTAGATGTCACTCCCCCAAGGGTCACTAAAAGTCAGGTGGAAACTAAGGGGGAAAACCCAGCCGACCTTCGCTGGCCAGACCTTTTCACAGTGGAAAGGTGGCACCGTTCTGGAACACAGAAGGCTGCCCGCCAACGGGCCTCTTTGGACATCTCAGTAGGAGGCTGTCAGGAGGCTGTTGAAGGACACTAGTACAAATGCCTTTTATGTGACGGGGACATGGGAATACTTCAAATGATCTACCTTCAAAAGCAGCGTGTTTGGGGCTGCGGGGAAGAGAGACAAAGGTGTCCGGGGCTGAGTGGCAGGACTTTTCCCGGTTGGAGAATCCAAGGATGGCGGAGGGAGGTGTGGAGAGGGCGCAAGCGAATGGAGAGCCGGCGGCTGGCTGGAGGGTGGAAAATACAGATTCGAAAGCTAAGTGTCTGGAACGAGCGAGGTATGAGTCAGTGGAATTTACAGGTTACGACCGGAAGCACAGATGCACAGATCAGAAGAGGAACCCCGAGTGGCATTTGGTTTAACTACAAACCTCGAGGTGGCAAATGTTGTTCATCCGCTCAGCGAGAGGGCTGGTAATTATGGGAGACAATGGCAGATAACGACATTTACGCAGGGCCCACGGGACCCAGGGGCTCCACAAGTATGTCAAATGGGAGTGTGGGTTTCTCTTCCCCTGCAGTCCTGGTAGATCAGAGAAAATTAGCTCCAGAGGAGCCCCCAGGCTAGCCAGAGGCAAAGGAGTTCCACCCAGATGGAAACTGTCTCAGTCTACATGGGGACATGGGATGGGGGTGAGGGAAGGAGCCACCCTCTGGGAGGAAGGTAGCAAATACACTTGGCTCTTTAATCTTCCTTATGTGTATACCCCCGAAATAAAACACTTGTGAGAAAGGGCTGGGGAGATGGCTCAGGGATTACAGCGTTTTGGGATCAGATCCCAAAATGCTATGTAAAAATGCCAAGAGGAAATGGCGGTGGTCTGCAATTCAGGCTCTGAAAGGCAGAGCCTGGGTAACCCCAGAACCAAGCAATAAGGAGGTAGAGTAATCCTAGATGGTTCCTGAAGTCACCCTTGGGCCTCCACAGGCACACACACTCCAAGTGCCCTCTTGTACACACACACACCACTTTATAAGAAATGTGTACACACTGAGAAAGCTGTTGTCACACATCCCTCATGTACCATCCACCTTTTTCTTGAGACAGAGTCTCTCCTTGTTCTAGATCTTTACCCATTCCGTGAAATGCTGGCTGTGGCGTCTCAGGGATCTGGTTGCTCCGCCTCCCCAGCACCAGGCCTACAAGTGCTCCCCCCTCCTTTGCCCTGGCTTCCTTTACTTGCATGGCTGTGGGTGGGACTCAGGAACTTGTGCTTGCAAGGGAGGGACTTCACCACCTGAGCTACTTTTCCCTGGTCACTTCTCTGCGTAACTGATAGCCCACGTGTATTTCCCTAAACAACGTAGCCTCATGGTATCTACTTGGGCTGTATATATGCATCAATATGCAGCTGGTCTGTAGATGAGGGAGAGAGGTGCATGTGAAAGTGGGTTATAAGCACCTTTTGCTCCTGGCTTCTGTTGCTTATGTGGGGTGGGTGTGGCTTGTTCTTCCAGTGTCACTGCTGTCTGTTGCAGGGCTGTATCTCAGTGTGTGACAGACAGACGTACACAGTGCCTACTGTGGTGACATTTTGCCTGGTGGCAGAGTTTAATCGACAGTCCTGATTTCTGAGCTGGGAAGTTGGACATTGCCGAAGTACTTGAAGAGAACCCGCAACCTACCTTCAGGGAATGTCTTCATTTAGTAGGATTGGGAAACAGACGCTCAACAGCCCTTCTCGGCTCCTCACTCTGTGTGTCGGGGGCTCTGGTCCCCCCAAGTCCTTTGGTGCATTTCCTTTCTTCTGTGATCCATCTCGGAGCTCATTTTTCTACTTTATGGAAACTTTGATCATCAGCTCTTACCATTCATTGATCTTCTTTATTGTATATTCTTAAAGATTTTGTATTTGAATGAGTGTGTGTGTGTGTGTGTGTGTGTGTGTGCGCACGCGCGCACACACAGTCTGGATTGCTCTACCTCCTAGTTGCTTTGCTCTGGGGTTTCCCAGGCCGCCTTCACGGCCAGAATCCTGCCATACACACCTGGCATTTTTACATTGGGTCCAGGGATCCGAACTTAGGTCCTTTTGCTTTTGAGGCAAAGGCTTGAATCTCTGAGCCATCTCCCCAGCCCAAAGATTTCATGCTTTTTGAGAGAGATGTCCCTTTTCCTTATGATTTCCCTTCTGTTTCACGATTTGAGTCTACCTTGCTGTTCCTTTGTATATAAGTGTGTACATGTGCAATTTAGGGCTTCTATTTTTTTGTAATTCTTTTTAATTACATTTTTAATTAATTGCTCTTTCAGTGTCTCATACACAAATGTAAAGAACTTAGAATATTTCACGTCTTAATCCTCCTGGGTCTCTAATCAAAACCAGAGCTCACAGATGCAGCGAGTCCAACTAGCCAGCTCGCTCTGGGGATTCCTAGTCTCCATTTCCCAAGACCACAATTTCCAAGACGTCTCCACCCACCACCATTTTATGGGGATCCGAAGATCCGAACTCTGGTCCTTGTTCTTGCGCAGCAGGTGTTCTAACTGCTGAGCCACCTCCCCAGCCCCAACACAAAGCTACTTAAGATCAATGCCTGCCCCTGGGATTGGACCCCGAGTCCTTCAGAAATGTTTGTTTCCCTGAAAGCTCTAACTCACATCAGAAACAATTATCACAGATGTTGTAGAGAACTGCTCCAACTCCGGAAGCTGACCCACAGCCAGTGTACACACGATCCATCAAATCCTAATCCTCCAACATGGTACTCACCTCAGATTATTCCTGCTGTCTGGAGGATGTGCAATGCAAACTAAAAAATCTAAGTCTCACTTGATTATCTATGGGCAAGTGAGGAAGTCGAGATGTATCTGGTGCATGTTGGGGTTCACAGTCACACTCCAAGAGTATTTCCCAGGTATCCACAAAAGTCTGCAATCTCGTTGTTCGACTCCCAAGCAAGCCGCAGAGTTGAGATCAGAGGACAAGTCTGTGTGAATCTGCTTGGCTGCCAGTTTTGCCAGTGATGTCATCTTTACCATCATTCTTATCTCGGTGGTGTGTGACTTTGCAGCGGCCAAACATTCTTAGCAGTCGGAGAAGGGATGACTTGTTAGAGCCTCAAGTCTTTCCATCTGTGAAGTTGTTAAAGGTTATCAGCCCCTGCTGAAGGTCATTCCGACCAGCACTTCCCAGGTGAACGCACGGCAATGAGGGGCTAGCCGTCTGCACATGAATTTCCTACCAACTTAAATTCCTGGAACAAGTCCCACTGAATGCTAGATGCTACTTCATTTGTCACTTTTTTAAGAAAAGGAGCTAAAAGATGGTTTATTATGAGAATTTTAACTGGCATCTAATACAAATATTTTGTAACATATCACCAATATTGAGGTTGTGGTGAAAAATTATAAATCCAATCTCAGAGGAGAACTTTCAGGTAGAGTCCAATCAGTGTTATGCCAAAGAACGAAGAAAAAAACATATGTATATATAACGTGTGTGTGTGTGTGTGTGTGTGTGTGTGTGTGTATGTTTCTAAAGCACCATGGGTTATATCTATTTAAATGTTTACTCTTCCAAAAAGATTTCAAAAATCTATAGATATGAATGTATCTCTGTGTGTCTTTCATGTCTGGGCTCTGCTTGAGTGTGTGGGCATGTGTGTATGAGTGTACCAGTTCTGTGTGTGTGTGTTGATGTTTTTCTGGATGCATCTCTGTATGTGTGAGTGTGTTGGTATCTGTGTGTGCCTGTATGAGTGTATATGTGTGTGTTGATGTCTCTACAGTATATACATCTTTGTATGTGAGT
The DNA here is from genome assembly GCA_023101885.1 of Typhlomys cinereus. NCBI lineage: Eukaryota > Metazoa > Chordata > Mammalia > Rodentia > Platacanthomyidae > Typhlomys > Typhlomys cinereus. The sequence continues at coordinate 84,242 of JALPQD010001076.1, read as the reverse complement.
ACATTGGTATCTCTGGATATGTCTGTGTCTCTGTGTGTATGTGTAAGTATGCTGATGTTTGTGCATGTATGTATCTGGTATGTGTGTGATATACTAACGGACTACAGAATTGAAATTTTCCTTCTTGTGAATAGACTAATTTCAGTAACCTTGAGGAAAAAGAGACAGTGTTGTTTGAGTTTTAAAAATAAACATGAGACTATCATTTCTGTGGAAAAAGCACTCCTGGTTGGATATGGAACAAATGGCTTTTGCTTTCTGGTTTCAATTAGTCTGGTAGCGTAACATCTTGGTTGCCGTGTTAGTTGGCGTGATCCCGATATGAGAAGAGATGGGAATGGACAGAGGAGTCTAAATCTAAATTACATTGTGGCAAGTTTCAGAAGAGGCATCAGAGGCGAATAAAGAGATTCCGCTTTGCTCGTGAGAACAGGGAGCTGAGTCACCTTCATCGTAAACAGCTGACGTGCTGCCCACCTGCCACCCGTGTGTCGCCCACATGCCCTGGCTCCCACGGGTTTCCTACCATCTGGTTACAGATAACCGGGATGTCCCCTCCTGGTCAGCCTGTGATCTTGATGGTGTCAAAACTGTGCACCCCCATCCAACAGGGTAGAGTCGCCCTGATAGAAAGTAACTTGCCTCTTCAGAGCACTGACACCCCCAAACTCTTCTTGAAGAGAAGAAGTTGAGGTGTAAACTTTGGAAGGATTGTAAGAAAGGCTTCTGCCACTTGAATTTGATAGTTTATATCAGAACAAATGGCTGATTCCTTCCTTTCCACTCCACTGCTCTGGATTCGAATGAGGCCATCATGGGCTCACTGACCCCTGGGTCTGCCCCCATGCACGCCCCCCTGTTGATATAAATGCAACCAAGCCACCCACACGGCGGCTTCTTGGGCTGCTTTTCAGCAGCATGAGAAAAACAGCATCCTTTAAAGGGTTTTTTTTTTTTTTTTAAGATTTTTTTTCCTTTATTGAGCAGTTGAAGGCAATCAGTTTAGGTTATTTTCAGATAATATGAGATGAAAATGTCTACCTTCTCCTGTGAACACCTTCCTCCTCCTCCTCCTCCTCCTCCTCTCTGAGCATGTGGCCCATTGAGTCTCACCCAGGTTACATGTAGCTGGGTACCTGCTGTGGCCTGGGTCATATATTAGTGGCCATACCTTTGAGGGAAGCAGCTCCCCTGTCCCCCCATTGACATGAACCCTCAATACCCCCCCGAGATCTTCCCCCTTCCATGATAAAGTGTTGCCAGGCCAGATCTGCACAGGTCTGGTGGAAGCAGACACAGCTCTATTGAGCACCCCTCTGCACCCTTGGTTCTTCCGTTCCCACTGCCCCCCTTCTTCTGCAGGGCTCTCTGAGCCTTGGAATGGGTGCTGGGCACGCTGGCATTCTCTGCTCTTGGGCCAGTCCTGGTCCTCTGGATTCAGTGCCTCCCACCCCAAAAGGATGCTGAGCGGCATGACTCTAGGGGCGCAATCCTAAGCGTGTGAAGCAGGTTGAGATCCTGAACACAGCAGGGCAGCAGTGATTTGCTCTCCCTCGGGGCCCCTGACCTCCCCATGTTCGGGTTCTTAGCTTAAGCAGTAAATCACCCTCCCTGCCCAGCCTACTGCCCATCCAGTCTGAGACACAAACAGGTGCCTCCGTTTGACAGCAAGCTGGCTAAAGCACCCTCACCTGGGAGCTCAGGCCTTCCCGTTCACCTCTCGTGCCCCCTGCAAGTGTACCCGGAGGTCCAGCTTCAAGTGGAGGTCATCTGGCTGCAAGGTGTCTCCAGTAGGCGCTGTGCTCAAAGCAGCAGCTGCAGCAGCGGGCGAGGAGTCGAGGGGAGGTCTATGGTCCAGCGACACTTGGGTCCGTCCATCTGATGGAGCCTTGGGGGGGGGACACGCAAAAGGTGACCAGGTCACGTCTCCACCTGCTCCTGTGGATGTTTCTTTTAAATCCTCTTGAGTGGATGTTGAAGTGCAAACTTTCCATATCCTGACCATCGAACCCCCTTAGCAGCAGCTGCAGCCCAGGGAGGAGAAGGGGCTGGGTGCCAAGCCCCTGATCTTCTGGCGTCAGCTCCTGGCCTCTCACTAATCTGGAGACCAGATGGCCCGTGCCGGTGTGAACCCGTGTGACATTGGTGGAAATTCTGTCCTAATCCCAAGCCAAAATTTCATTCAAGAATCTTGGATGAAACTCCAGTTAGCAATTCACGTAGCAATTTTAAAAAATAAAGCTTCCGCCACAAGTCAACCCAGTGATACACTGATTTGATATTTACGCGCTGAGGAGTGATGATATTGCTGTCCACGGTTCGATCCTCTTGCTTCTAGGAGTGGAAAGCTTCGTATGTGAGCAAGAGGACTGCGATTCGTCGTGTAGTCGAGTCTTGAATGTGAGCCGAGGAGTTTCAGTGGCTTGAGCTGGCATCTCACCGTGTAAAAGTGTGCATGCTACATGCTCAGAAGCAACACTGCCGGCGAGTTGGTGGCGCAGCATGGGTAAGCCTTCGCAGATGTAGAGGAACATCGTAGGATGGAGAAAGAGGATGAGTAGACCCAGAGGTGGTCTTCTCTCCACTCACACAAAGCCGCCAAAAAGCTATCTGGCATGTAGAGGGAGACCAAGAAAACTTTCCCTTGAGACATGGTTCTTTCTATTGCTAAAAAGCCGGAAGGTGGTCCCAGGATGGTGGCTCCGTAACTAAAGCATTTCCTACAAAAGCTCGAGTTTGGATTCCTGGCAACCATCTCAAAAATCTGGGCATGGAGGTCAAGTCTATAAGATCATTACAGGGGTATTGGGGTACAGACAGGTGAGACAAGCTTAGCCTGAGGCTCAATAGCCAAGCAGTCTAACCAAATGCAGAATTGAGCTTCAAGCTCAGTGAAAGAGTCTGTCTTAAAAAAAATAAGGATGAAGAGCCATCAAGGAAAGACAGCCGGCATCAATCTCGAGTCTGTACAGACAGGTGCACACACCCAAGCATACTAGCAAGTCCACAGAACACGTAGACACGCACATGTGCGTTCCCACACGGTGTCTCAAACAGAAGGCGGGTGGCATGGGGACTGAAGAGGGCAGCCGAGCCCCCTCACATCTGTCCTGTCCAAATGGCAGGAAAGCAAAAGGTCCAGAGGCAGAGGCCGTCTGAAGGGCAGATGGACTGTGTCTTCAGAGATAAAAGGTGCTCTTCGTCTCTGGACAAGGAGTACTTCTTTCGTTCTCAGGCATGAGTAGACTAAGGTTCTGAGTGGACTAAGGTTCTAAGAGTGAAGTCCAGAAGTACACAGCTGGAAAATGGTGGCTCCTAGATTTCATTCTGCACTCTGCTCATCCCAATGCCTTCATGCTTAAGGCCCTAGCTTTGACTATGTTCCTTGTACCCAGGTGTAGTTTCATATCACCTGGGAATACTTTTAAAAGATTCCAGTTCCAGGGCTGGAGAGATGGCTCAAGGGGTTAGAACAGTGCCTCCCAAGCAGAAGGTCCTGAGTTCGGATCCTGGGTCCTGTGTAAGAACGCCAGGTGGAAAAGGCAGCAGCCTATACTTCCAGTCCCTGGTGGGCGGAGCCTGTGAAAACCCAGAGCAAACCAAAAGGGGGGTAGAAGCAATCCAGGATGATTCCAGAAATCATCCTTGGTCCTCCACAGGGATACACGGTCCCCTCCAGTTCTCTCTCTCTCTCTCTGTCTCTGTCTCTCTCTGTCTCTGTCTCTGTCTCTCTCTCTCTCTTTCTCTCACACACACACACACACACACAACACACACACACACAATAAATAATACTTTTTTAAAAAACAAGAATCCAATTCTTAGGCCTCACTCCCAGAAGCTGCCTCCAAGGACGGAAGGCGAATGCATCCTAACCCAGTTGTATGTAATTGGGGTGGCCGAGCACACTCTGGAAAGATGAGTCTAGGTTTTAATGCAGGATTTGGGGGGTGGAGGGGGAAAGATAAACCCTAGTTTATACCCTTGGACAAGTTCAGCACCAAGCGGCTTCACTCCCACCCTGCGCTTGCTTCCGCGCCTAGGATGCATCTATCCTCATGGTCGTGAGATCTAGCAGGGACTGGAGCTAACGACCTTCACGTGGAGGCCCTAGGTTTCTTCTTGACCCTGCCGCAAGGGCACAAATGCCAGTGTCCACGGGGAATGGGTGACATGGATTCAGCTTCCCCAGGAGCATAGCGCTGAGGTTTTGCAAGCGACGTGGCCAAATGCAGTGTCCGGGCCAGCCGTGCCCTCTCTCAGGGCACGATGCTGCCTGTCTGAACAAGATCATTAAAAACTCACTTGATGTGCTGCTGCCGATCTCTTCTCAGCTGTAGGAGGCCGCCCGCTTCCCAGCCTCCGAATGGCAGCTTTGAAGTCCAGCGTTGAGTGTGAATTTACTGTTTTTGTAAAGGCCAGATTCCTGAGCAGGTCATAAATTACCTTGTTAGACAAAGGCTTCTGGGGAAGGCGGTGTGTCGAAATCCTTCAGTGGGTGATTATCCTAACACGCTGCTGGCAGGGCAATCGAACTGGCACGCAGACACCAGGACCCAAGAGCTGCCAAACCGCAGGGAAGGGCAGCTGGGCCAGGCTTTGAAATCCTAGCTGAACTTTGTGTAGGTGAGAAAGAGAAAGTGGGAGGGGAGAGAGAGAAAGAGAGAGAATGGTATTTTAAAAAATGGCTTTCCATTCCTCCTCTTGTTCCAAAGTCTGGTTTTTTGAAATCCATGCAAATAGAGCTAATGTCCATGAAATGGATGTTGGTGGTACCATTCTCCTGCAAAGAGAGGAGTCCTTTTAATAACCATGAGTCTCTTAGCTAACCGGTGACTCCCCCAGGGTTATAATCTTAATTAGCTCTCTGGGTTTTTTTTAAAAATACTTATTATTTGAGAAAGAGAGAGAGAGAAAGAGAGAGACAGAGAGAGGGAGAGAAACAGAAAGAACATATGCATGCCATGCTCATGAGATCAGGCTACAGGACGACTTCTGAAAGTTACTTCTCTCCTTCTGCCTTGTGGACTTCCAAGAAGGACCTCGGGTCCCCAGCTTCCGGGAGACGATGCCTCACCGTGGAGCCGTCTCGCCGACTCTACTTGCTGACCATCTCCCCCCCTCCAATCTCTGATAGCTGTGAAGGGATGATACTAAGCTCCACGTGTCTCTCCTCAGACTTGGGAGAAAACCTCAGCTCTGTCTTCTCTCCTACAGATGAATTTCTCCAGCCTGCAGTTGCAGGGAGATACGACAAGCAATCCTGTCCTTGTAGAGCTTTATACATATATTAAATTTTTTCTGCTTATGCAACAAGCATTCCTGTTTTCATAGAGCTTTATACATATATTACATTTTTTCTGCTTTTTCATGTATGTGTGTGTATGTGGAGGTTGCATGCATATGACTACTTACATGTGAATGCACGTGTGCACCATGCATGCGGAGGCCAGAGAGTGATCATTCTTCTACCTTATTCTTCTGAGACTGGGTCTCTAACTAAACTTAGAGCTCACCAGTCACTAGTCTGGCTAGCCAGATGACTCTAGAAATTACTAGACTCTTCCTTCCAGGGCTAGAATTATCACATCCACCTAACATTTAACATGTGATGTAGCGATTCACATGTTTTGCTTACCAAGCAAGTGATTTAAACACTGAACTGCTTTTGTTTATTTACTTTTTAAACTTATTCATTCATTCATTCATTCATTATTCAGTGTGTGTGTGTGTGTGTGTGGTGTGTGTGCGCGCGCGCGCGTATCAGAGGGCATATGTGTTCCTGTGAAGGACCGAGGGTGACTTTGGGAATCATCCTGGATTGCTTCTAGCCTCCTTTTTGCTTCAATCTGGGATTTCCAGGTTCCACCTCCTGGGCCTGATATATATGTATGCATATATATACATATGTAATATATGTGTATATATATATTTATTTTTTTTAACATGGGATCTGGGATCTGAAATCAGAGATGGCTCCAGGGGTTAAGATTTTGTTTTTAAACTTGTGGATTCCATTTGAAAACTGAGGCTTTTGATCATATGTTCCAAATCTCATGAAATGCAAAGATCATTGAGGTGACAGAAACAGAATCCCTAGCAACTGATGTTTCCAAAGACTACTGTGTGTGATTTGCTCTTTCGTATGTGCAGGTCCCAGAGTGCACTTGAGTGTGTGCACCTGTGGAGGTCAAGGGTGTACATCAAAGATTATCCTGGGTTGTGCTATCTCCTTATGACTTTGCTCTGGGACTTCCCAGGCTCCGCCTTCCAGGGCCGGAATTATTGGCCGCCATCTTATCTTCCTGCATTTTACTTGGCATCTGGGGATCCAACTCAGATCTTTTTGCTTGGGAGGCAAAGACTTTAACCGCTGAGCCAGCTCTGCAGCCCTGATTTGTTCTTTTTTATATTCTATCTGGTCTGGACCTGGAATACAGGGAGCACTTATATATGTCGGCTGGACCAATGAGACCATGTGTCAGATGTACCCGTGGTGGGTAATTTATTCATCAAGCGTTAGGGTCTCTTTCTGGAATTCAGGATGGAAATAAGATCTAAGTGTCAGGTCAGCTCTTTTCTCCTTGGGTAGCTGCCCACATGGGAAGAGAATGAATTGAATACAGTCTTGGGAGTCCCCACCAAAGCGGGTTTTCTTTCCCTTGTGGACAGAGAGCCCCACATTTGGGTTCAATGACTGACTTTATCATGGGGTTACTGAGGCCCTCTGGAGAGGCCGGAGCGAACTCAGCTCCAGCCGGTCAGAGCATGCTGAGGTAGGAGAGTGGTCTAGCTTGTTCATCTCAGCAGGGAAAGGAACCTTCCTTCGCAGAGAACCGTGGCGCTTTGCGGAATGTATTGAAGTCTGAGAGGTCCCAGGGCAAGACAGGGACTTGGAAGTGGGTGGTATTCAGAGCCGCAGAAACTGGACAAAGTGGAGGGAGATTCAATCCGGTTCTTGTGCCAGATGCCTCCCTTTTGACAGGTAATTAGTGCGTGGCGAGGAACACCTGGAAGGCAATGCCGTAACATCGCTTGCGTGGATACCTGGCTCTGGATGACGCCCCGGTGTCGAGTCACCCTGGAGGTGGGCTGCCAAATCGCTGACCTTAGCCAGAAATGATCACAGAGAATGCTGGAAATTGCTTTCAGGCAGGACACAATAAACACAGGTGCAGCAGCAATCTGACATTCTTACTAAGAACTAACCATGCTTTGGGCGCAGAGTGGGGGTTGGGGGGGGGAAGAAGCAGAGGTCATTCAGAGATGTGAAGGGGGTGGAGGTGGTCTCTCTGTGCCGGGGAGGGGGGAGGGGGGGGGTGGGGGTGGGTAGGGTGGTAGGGGGGTAGGGGGGTAGAGGGTAGGGGGGCAGGGGCTTTGACTACGCAGGAAGGCAGAAGAGCCAGCAGGGGGGCTTGATGGTCCAAGATTTCCTCCACAGAAGAGGGGCACCCGGACAGCGTTCGTGTCTCGTCAATTCTAGGTCCGATCTCTCCTGTGACTCGAGGCCTGCAACTCAAAGGAACAAGGGGTTTATTTCATCTTACGAGTCTGGTTGCAGTTCATGGCCCAGCTTGGCAGGAGAATTCATGCCGACACCAAGGAAGCCAGGGCACGGCCGCACCATACCCACTGGATTGCTAGACAGAGGCAAGCCTCACTTGCCAGAATGTCTGCGTGTCGCAGACCGAGGTTTGCCTAGAGTGAACCCGTCATTTCCACCTTACCCATCTGCCCAGGGGAGGTCCCTCCCACTGTGGGCTGGGTCTTCCCACATCAATTAGATAAGCTCTCACTGGTTTGCTTAGGGCTCCCCTTGACTACTAATTCTTCACCTGTGCACCCAGAGGCTCAGCCTTCAATTGTCAAGTTGCACGTGTGGCTGAGTGCCACCGTGTGGAGGCAGGAACAGGTTGGGCCTTAGGAGCTTGTAGCTGCTCACATCACAGCGTGAGTCAGGGGCAGAGAGCGCGCCCACAGGAACGGCCACCCAGACCCACCCTGCCCATGACCTAGGTCCTCCTGATAGGCCCCCCCCTTAACATTTCTTAGTTACTCTTTGTGCTGCAGTAAGACAACACTCGGACTCAAGCAACTTAAGAGGAGAAACGGAGATTTATTTGGCCTTATGGTTGCAGAGAGGAGATACAGTCCACTAAGGCGGAAAAGACATGGCGGGCGGCAGAAGCTGGAGGCAGCTGAGGCCACATCTGCCACCATGGAGACAGAGAGAACAAGCAGCAAACTGCAAGAACAGACTGGTAGGGGAAACAGGGCGGGGCTACCCAACCTCAAGGCCCACCCCCTATGACGTGACTTCCTCCAGCAAGACTCCACCTCCTAAAGGTGCCAAACATTAACATCGGCTAGGGGTGCAAACACGGGTGCCTGCGAGGGACAAATCACATTCAGACCACACATCATTCTGTGACTTTCCTACAGCTGAGGAACAAGTATTCAAACATGGAAGCCAGTCAGCAATGCTTAACCACTAGCTCCTGAAGGTTGCGGAAGTGTGAGTCCCCCAGAGTCCCCTAATAGAGTCTGCAGTGATAGGAAGATCTGAGGCTCATCCCACGTTAGAGTGGGCTCCTCTCGGGTTCTGAGTGAATTGGTCCTGCCTGTATGATTCTTATCCCTGAAAGCTAAGGTCAAATTTTCCAGTTTCTCGATGGGAATCTCAGCTGCTCTGAGAACCCCCTCATCTCTCTCTGTCTCCCTTGGGACATTTGGCATCAGCAAGGGGGGTCCGACGAGGACGGTTGTCCGACAGCATGCGACCTGTGGGTGTTCAGCAGGTGTAGAAGTCACAGCAGCGGGGTGTCTCTGATGGGTTAGTGTTTCCTGTAGAAGGCAGGCAGGCCATGCTCTACCCCCACCCTTTCACCCTTTGCCTTTGAGGGGTTTGGCAACTGGGCAATAGGGGCCCAGGCCTCTAACACCTCAAATCCTGGAGCGATACCGGCTTGCAAGACGGCGAAGGGAATGCTTTGAAACATATCACTCACCAACTGGTGCAGATAGAGAACCTCTGCAGGGGCAACTTGGAGGACCGCAGCCTCGTAAAGCTCAGGCATCTCTCAGAAGTGGCCGGCTGCAAATCTCTGCTCTCTGCATAGGTTCACCTGGGAGTCTCGAAAGAATCAATTTTTTTTTTAACCTACAATGCTGTAGTGAGTGGTGGGCTGGAGAAGGGGTGGAAGGTGGTCTGAAGGAGCTTCCGTCCTTGTTCTTTGTGGTCTGATAGATTCTATGCGGTGCCCAGAGTCGCCTGCTGGCGAGTCCCTTGAGTATGTGGAGGTGGGAGGAGGGACTGCAGCCCCCCCAAGCCTGCAGTGTCACCTTCGCATGTCCCCGGGGTCCTGCAAGCCAGGTGCTTTCTCACTCGCTGGCCTTTGAAAGACACATGTGGGGACCCCAATACTGTGGAAGAGAAAACAGGGTCCTCAGAGGCCCCACTGCACATGTCTAACAGAGGGTTTGCATACGGGGCCTCTATCGGGCTGTTGGCCCTGAGAACGCTGGCTGTCCTGCTTCCTCTGAGCAAAGGGCGAGAGGAAGCAGGGAGCAGCCTCCCGCAGGGCTTTTATTTTATGCTTTGCCTGGGAAGATCCAAGCAGGACGAGGATTGGGGCAGTTGGTCAACTGTAGGCCTCGCAGCATGGAACAGCAGCCTCACTGAATCAGTGAGCTGCAGGCTGAGAGAGACCCCCACTCAAAACACAGAGCGGGGCTGGGCATAGGGCTCAGGGCTTGAGTCTTTGCCGCAAGTTAAAGGACCTGAGTTCGGATCCTTAGATCCCATGGCAAAATGCCAGGAGGATGTGGTGGCGGCCTGTAGTTCCAGCCTGGGAAGCCCCAGAGGAAAGCAATTAGGAGATAGAGCTGATTCACGATGTCACCCTTGGGCCTTCGTGAGCACACATAACTCGTGTCCCCTTGTGCACAGACCCGTGTACACATGCACACCCGCACGCCACGCTTACAAACACATACATGCATGCAAAAACAGCACCTGGGAGTGACTATAGAGGTTATCCCCTGGCCCCCACATGCACACGAATGCAACACACACACACACACACACACACACACACACACACACACACACACATAGAGGTAACGAGATCAAACAGTGCAAATCTTCGAGTGACCCTTACAGTACTGGGCAGCCCAGCAGTCAGCAATAGATTAGGAGCTAGACCTGCCAGGTCCTGCTGGGACTCTACTGATGGCTGAAGACGAGAACCTGGGGGACCCTGAAATTCCAGGTGGACTTAGTCATCTGGGAGGGAGGGAGAGAGGGAGGAAGGAAGGGAGGGAGGGAGGAAGAGAGGAAGGAAGGAAGGAAGGAAGGAAGGAAGGAGGAAGGAAGGAAGGAGGAAGGAAAGAATGGAAGGAATGGAAGGATGGATGATGGATGGATGAATGGATGATGGATGGATGGTTGGATTGGATGATGGATGGATTGGGATGGATGGATGTGTGGGTGGATGGATTGATGGATGGGTGGATGGGTGGATGGGGGATGTGGTTGGGGGTGGTTGGATGTGGTGGATGGGTGGATGATGGATGGATGGTGGATGGATGGCGGTGGATTGTGGATGGTGGATAGGTGGTGGGTGGATGGATGTGATGCTGTGCTGGATGGGGTGGACGGATGGATGGGTGGGTGGATGGATGGATGGATGGATGTGGTGGTGATGGATGGGTGGATGGATGGATGGACAGAGTTGGATGGTGGATGGTGCTGGTGGTGTGGGTGGGTGGATAGATGGATAGATGATGGATGGATGGATGGGTGAACAGAGGGATGGGTGGATGGATGGATGGATGGATTACTCATTTTTCCTTCTTCTGAGAAGGCTGTGTGGGAACATCACATTCTGGCAAGTGCCCCCACCACCCGCAGGACCCCCTAGGTGACAGGCTTCACCCACAAGAGAGCCACCCTGGCCGACTACTGTGGGCATGTTTTATGGGCTCGCAACACATCAAGGTTACGATTTTGAATCTCTTAAGCCTTCCCAGACTCTCATCTTAAGAAATACAGGACAGCGAGATTCTGGGTGTTTGTGTGTCCAACTTTCAGCAAACTAAACCAACAGCCATCTTTTGTGTGTGTGTTAAGGAATACATCTCCTCTGAGAGTCTTTTGCTTGGCAGAAACACTTGGGCCCCTCGCTTGCCTGCCTAGAGGGATAAAAAATTTAGTATGACCTTCTTTTGTGTTGTTTATTGGCCAATATGTTTCATGCTTCATTTGCCTTCAAATTCATATTTTTATTCAGTGGAGTATTTGTTCTGCCTCTGTGTGTGTGTGTGTGTGTGTGTGTGTGTGTGTGTCTGTACACATGCTCCCTGCACAGTCATTGAAAACCTCTCTGTACTGAAACACTAACCACATGATAGGATATTTATTTTGATTTTGCCAGCTGACATGATTTCCACATTGTTTTAAAACCCAAAGCATAGGGAGAAGGACTCAGATTTTCTTCTTTTTTAAAAAAGCAGCCACGAGAGACCTGAGATTGGGGGGTGGGGGTCGGTGTCTACGCCACACAAACCTTTTAATTACATGCAGCCTGGATCACGGCGGCCGTGCCTGACCTGCCGCCGCCTCCCGTTCCCATGCCCGCTGA
>JALPQD010001076.1:0-70979 GCA_023101885.1 Typhlomys cinereus | reverse complement strand
ACACAGGCAAGTACATTCACATATTACAGATACAGGCATGCACATACATATGTATCACATGCACATACACACGTGAAGATATTAGTCTAGAATTAGAGTTAAGTTGACCACACTTAACTTTTCCCTTCACCCTCCCTATGACCTGGGAAGCCGCCATTTCAGTATGCTCATTGGATATTCTGTGTGTCTCAGCTGTGACAAAGCACAAACACTTACTCTGGGGAAAACTTACTTTAGCTCATGCTTCCAAAGCTGCCGTCCATGGTCACTTGGTCTCAGCGCCTTTGGCGCGCAGCAGAACATGGCAGGAGCACATGACAGGACGCTCCTCACTCACAGTGACCAGAAAGCAAAGAGATGGAAGCAAGCGGCCAGGGTCCTGATGGCCCTTCCAGAGCATGTCTTGACAACCAAACTTCCTTCCACTCGGCTCCACCTGCCAAGGGTGACCCAGCTATGCCACAGCTTGGCAACCAAGCCACTGGCAGAGCCCCTGGGAGTACTTCAGATGCAAACCATAGATGTGGGGGATGTGTGTGTTTGTGTGCATGCATGTGCGTGTATATGGGTGTGTCTGCATGTGTGTATGTGTGCCTATGTACTGTTACCTGTATGTGTGTGCACATGTGTGCAAGTGTATTGTGATAAGTGTACATGCATCCATATGTGTACAGGTATCTGTGTGCAAATGTATGTGTGCATATCATTATCTGTGCATGTATGTGTAGATGTATGCAAGTTTATTTGTATGCAAATGTATATATGTAATGTATGTGTATACATGTGCATTTATGTGTGTACATGTGTATACAGTGCATATATGAATATATTGCATATGTATAAGCATGTGTGTATGTGAAAATGTATATGTGTATAGGTATTTTATGTATCTGTGTGCATGCATATATACATGTATGCAAGTTTGTGATAATATGCAAATGTATATGTGCAATGTATATGTATATGTGTTTTGCATTCATGTGTGTGTATGCATGTGTATATGTATGTGAATGTATGTACATATGTTGGAGTATGTGGTGCATATGTCTAAGTGTGTGTCTGTCTCTTTTCTGGCAAGTGACTCGGTTTCCAGCATTCAGTTCCCTTTGCCTCCCCTCTTTCCCTGGAGGTTTCCATCTGCTTTGGGTGTTTCGTTCTCCAGCAAGGACCTGGTGTGAGTTGTGTTGGTCACTCAAGTCAGCCATTTTCACCTGGAAAAGTAGGCAGAGTTTCCAGAACTCTGTCCCAGGGCTTCCTTCACTTAGCAGTCCTGAGATGTTGCCCACTTGATGGTCCCTATGGCCTCTGGGAGGTGCGGACTGTGATGGCATCTTCGTTGCAGGAAGCAGTTGTCCAAGTAACAAAGACTGCGGTGTGGGGAGAGCGGACCCATCACAGCTAAGGCTGGGCACCCAGGTGGGCACGGAGCAGAAGCCCTCGGCAGTTGACATGTCACTCAAAAGTCTCAGTTTTCCACCTGCATAATGGGTCTATCTGGGGCTTGGCGTGAGCTGCAGGGGAATGAAATGGTGTGTTGACAAGGAGACCATCCGCGCCCACCGAAGTGTTCAGCTTTGGCTAGTGGAATCGGAACGTCTTTGTTTGGAGTGACTTGAAGTACCCTGCTGAGTGGCAGTTTGGAGGATGGCAAGAGATCAATATGAGTGTGGCCGAGGATTCTGTCCACTTCCCCAACAGGGAGGCAGAGGTATGGGGATGGCTTGGGCCTTTGCAGAGATAGTCAGTGAAGGAGAGTGGATGTTCCATTGACATCCATCCGTCCTTCACTCTCTCGTATCATATGTCATTTATACATCTCTCATCGATTGCTTATCTATACCATCATCTCTCCATCTGTTATCTATCAATCATCTATCAGCTATCTATCACCTGTCTATCAGTAAACCAGTCATCGGTCTTCGTCATCATCTACACCTATTGCTTCTCTAATGCTCACTTTGGAAACACGATTGGACCAACACGTAGGAGCTTGAACTTCAGACTCCAGCGCGGGAGCCCGTGCTTTCCGCATGGAAGAGGCGTGTGCACATTTCACTGTTGGGTCGGTCCTGCATCAGCCCACACCTGCCGGCTCTCTTGAGAGTGATTTGGAAATGAATAAATGAAATGACTATTGTTTCCAATGCGGTGCTTTCTTACCCTCTCAGAGGGAGGGAGGGAAGGTTGGAGGGAAGGTTGGAAGGAAGAAATGTTGGTTCGAAGGGAGAGAAAGGAGAGAAGGAAGGAAGGGAGAGAAGGAAGGAAGGGAGAGAAGGAAGGAAGGAGAGAAGGAAGGAAGGAAGGAAGGAAAAGGAAGGAAGGAAGGAAGGAAGGAAGGAAAAAAAAAAAAAGGAACGACGAAGGAAAAGGAGAGGAAAGGGAGCTCAGAGCTGTGCACATGCACATCTACATACATACTTCATCGTACTCATTGCCCAACATTTCATACATGCCACTCACTTAGTCTTGATAAATGCTGGCTGCTCTGGAGGAACCAGAAAACGAAGTCCTGCCTCTGCTTCCCACTGTGGCCTCGTGCACCCAAGGTTGAAGGTCTTTTAAGTTCAAGAACATCCCCCATTTCTTAAGACAAACCTGAAGTCGTGGTATGACTCTGGACAGGAGGAGTGGGCGGGGGAAGCCCCGGGTGGGACCACATGCAGAATGAATTTGCTCAAGGGAACAGGAAAGGTCCTCCTTGGTGCTACACCCAAGCCCGAGGTATTTCCCTTTGGGCTCGAACCAAGCTGTCACCTCTGACATTTCAAGAACTAGACCAAGTGCACCTCGCCCGACAATGTCAGATTTGGGACTTCTGCATGTAAACCTTCCTTCCTTCCTTCTAACTTTGTTCTTTGTATTTCTGCACAGCTGCATTGTTCTCAGACCACAATCACTGTGATCAGTAACGTTTATTTAAAATTAGGAAATTTATTTGCTGAAATTCTCTCCCTCTTTCCCCAACCCTACTACTTCCAAACCTCCTAATAACAAAGCTAGCCTGGGAAGGGCTAACCAAATGGATCTTTCTCAATTGAGACACCCCCTCCCCCCCCCACACCAGTGTCTGTAGCTCCATATCTTCATATCTCTTGGGCCACTCCGGGCATAAAGGATGGCAATTAGTGGGACTTCAGGCACAAAGGATGGCGATTAGTGGGACTTCAGAATCCTCTGGAATCTGTCATTGGAGAGCTGAATATTTATTTATTTATTTATTGGAAATTTCTGTCATAATGAGCAACCAAGAAGAGAAAGTCTTTTTTGCGCGTGGGCCGACCTTGTAGCTTCCTGCAGCTTTCTCTGAGTCTGGGGGGGGGGGCGCTCGTTTGGCCCCTTTGGTTTCCAAGGGAAGAGGATGTGTGAGGACTGTTTGACGGGCAGCTCAGGGGTGGGTCTTGAATCATGTCTCGCTCTGCGCTTTGGGAAACCCAAGAACAAGGAAGGGTCTCTCTTCAAGGGGGGGGGATCTCTATCTTGCCGGGTTCTAGCCTGGCTCTGGCTTCTAGAAGCAGCAAGCCTTGAAGGAGACCGGCCATGCAGTGTCTGGGTGTGTGGGTGGGGGGGGCTGGTCAGTGGTATGGCTTCCCCTATGCCTTCTGGCAGCTTCTCCACACTGGGGACACTCAGCTTCCTTTGCTGCTGTTTCCCTTCAGGGGAATAGTTTAAGGGTGTCATTTAATCAATGTGGGTGAGCTGCCTAGGGTTGTTAGAAAGTCAGGTGTTGGTCATGGGTGCAATTACAAAGGACTTACCTACCCCAAGTGATTTATAATCCGAGATCTAAAGACAAAAAACCCCCAAATTCTCACACATGAGCCCCCCCCACATTAAAGTAATTAATCCACCTCCCAACATCTCACCTGCTAGGCATCGTTTGCAGCTGCTGGATGGGGGGGGTCTGTACATCTACAGACATGGCGGCCCCCCCCACACTAAATCCACACAAAGGGCCGACTGCACCCTCCCCCAGCACACATTTTATAATGCCCAGGCTGAAATGACCTTTAAAAAGCCAGATAATATTTTATTTACCTTTTTTCTCCCATTTACTGTTAAATGTTAATGAAGGTAAGAGATTCAAATTCTCGCTAATAAAACACTTTAATTGACTCAAGTGTAGCCATGACTGTAAATTGGCTACTTTTTTGCGCCGACGACCTGGGAGCTTCCCAGCCCCCACGCCGCGTCCTGTGCAGTTCGGGAAGTTGGCGGCAGGTCGTCTTTGTTCTTGCTGGACATCGACAGGACTCTACCTCAGGGCGGTCACTCTCGCAGCACAGCTGCCACTGCTGCCTCCTCTTCTTCCTCCTCCTCTTCTTCCTTCTCCTCTTCTTCCTCCTCCTGCTCCTCTTCTTCCTCCTCTTCTCCCTCTTCCTCCTCTTCTCCTTCCTCTTCCTCCTTTTCCTGTTCTTCTCTTCTTCCTCCTCCTCCTTTTCTTCCTCCTTCTTTTCCTTCTTCCTCTTCCTACTCTTCTTCCTCTCTTCCTCCTCCTTTTCTTCCCCCTCCTCTTCCCAGAAGTCCCACAGGATCTACGCTTCCTCTCCAAGCCTCCTCCATAACTTCCCTGTGACGCTTCTCCCTTCTCTTTGTGACTTCTTTGCTGTGCTCTTGCTTTGTCTGTCACAAGCTCGTGAGAGGAAGTAGGAGGAAGATGCCTTCCCTGGTCATTTCCGTCTCTTGGGAATCTTCAGCGCACTTCCTAGGTGCCTAGGTGCTTCCCTCTGTGCAAACAAGACCATAGAGATGTGATTTCTCCCTAATTACCTGTGACCTCCCGGCCAGGCCAGGAGGTCTAGGGAGGGGCTAGAACACCACACCCCTGCCATGTCTTCAGGACCTTAAAGTCTGGGAGGGGTGCTCGGGTCCATCGGCTGAGGAAGGTTAATGTGAGTGGGGGGATTCCATCCCTGCCAGGGATGAGGCAGTCTAGTGCAACTGCAACTGCTTTAGCTCACCCAGGCTACTATAAATTACCCTCACCCTATTCTTTTTTAAATTTTTTTTATTTATTCAATTGTGCATGTGTGCGTGTGTGTATGTATGTGTGTGTCTGTAGAACCACGAGTGAATTCAGGAACCACCATGGACTGCCTCCACCTCCTCCTTGTTTACTCTGCCCCGGGATTCACAGGCTCCACCCTACCAGGACCAGAAACGCAGGCCGCCCCCGCTTCTGCCCGGCGTCTACACATGGGGTCTAGGATCCAAACTCAGGATCTTCCGCCTGCAAGGCAGAGGCTTAACCCCTGAGCCACCTCTCCAGCCCCCTCACCCTTATTCTTGAAAGGAACTCCAATAAGCTCGCTGAATCATTAAATCTTACCTTGGTCCAATCATTACTTGGTCTGCGAAGGAATTCCCATCTGGGGTGAACAGAGCGTTGTGTGGCGTCTCCCAGGAAAAGGGACACACAATACTGCTTTTCTCAGCAGGATCGTTTAGGGTTCACCTCCGGGGACAGTTTGGGAGAAGCGCGTGATGTCGGCTCTGCCTCTGTGATGGTCTGTATCCTCTACGTCAGCGTACGCTTATAATTGCCCACGCCTTGAAAAGACACTGTGATCTGTGTGTGTGTGTGTGTGTGATGTATGTGTGTGAGGTATATGTGTGCATATATGTGCTGTATTTGTATGTGTGTGATATATATTGTGTGTGAAGTAGGTGAAGGATTTGAGGGTGTATGTGAGATGTATGTATGTGTGTGGTGTGTAAGAGGACTGTGTGATATGTATGTGATGTGTTATATGTGCATGTATGTGCTGTATGTGTGATATTTGTATATGTGTATTATATTTGTGTGTGATGTGTGTGAGACACACGTGTATGTGTCTAATATATCTTTGAATTGGGTGATGTATTTGTATATGTATGTGATTTATGTATGGATGACACGTGTGTGTATGACGTGTGTGAGACGTGTGTATGCATGTGATATGTGTGCATATGTGTGAGATGTGTGTATGTGGGTGTGCGAGATGTGTGTACATGTACGTGATTAGTGTCACGCATGTGGAGGTCTGAAGTCAAACTCGGAGACTCTCTCCTTAGGGGGCTTAGATTGCATTTCTGGGGGAGCCAGGTAGATGGCTGGCTGGGACAGGCGTACCCTTGATCTCAGGGAGTCTGGCACTGAGTCCTCAGTAAATGTAAGTTCTGGTTGCCTGTTTATTTCTTCCCTATTCTAAAAACAAAAGTATGGTAAAAAGAAAAAAAAAGTGAAATCTTGTCTTTCTGTTAAGAAGGCCTGAGCTTTGGAAAGGGACCCCCAGCTTATCTCGCCAGATGTCTTCAACGTACCCACGTTCTGTTAGGAGTCTTTCACTCCAGGCCTATTCGATCCCTCTCCTGGGCCGGGGCTGGAGTTCAGTTGGAAGAGCGCTTGCCTAGTATGTGCCAAGCCCTGGCTTTGATTTCCAGGCATAAACTGGGAGGCTTTCGGGCCTGCAGACTCAGCATCCGGGAGGTACAGGCAGAAGGCGTTGGATGTGAGGCCAGCCTGGGCTACATCAGATCCATGAGTTCTGGATTTGGGAACATTTCGGATTCATCTGCTGTAGTTAGGGACATTTGAACCCAGAGTGGAAATATTTTTGCCAATCTACAGTTGGCTTAGCTTCGAGATTTAGTTCACAAGCGTTTGTAGCTCTTATGTTTCCATAGGAAACAGCGGAGTCCTGTCTCTCGCTGCCTGTCACCCTTGCTGGTGGAGCTTTTGAGGTGACAGGCTCTTGGGAGAGCATGCCCTAGTTTACCTATACTTCTGTAGCCATAGATGTTGTCTGGGTACACACAGTCCAAGGTCACCAGTATGGCCCTCTGCCCACCAGAGGGACAGAGAGAAGCCGAGTACATCTCCTCACTGAACGGAAAAGTAGACAGCACATTGGTCTCCAAGACAGGAGAGTCCATGGGGGGCAAGTACAGTGTCCCAAGATCTATAACTCCCGTCAGTATGCAGAAATGTTCTTTGTATGCAGGGAAATTTTGGCAATCAGGGATAGGCCCAAAGTTAGCAGTTCCCCCAATTACACCATTTCTGATGAAGTACCTGCACGGCTCAGAAATGGCCCTGGAGCTAGACCGGGCTGCGGCGCCTCACCAATGGCCGATAACAGGGTGGGAAGCAGGAAAAGCCATTCGCTGATGGGAATAAATGCAGAGTGGGAACTTTCATGACCTGTTCACGGTTCTCGTATTGGCCGAAATGGTTTGATGGTTTTTAGTCAACAGTTCCAGCCACATCTTGGGCCATTTTATCTTATTTCTCTGGGGAGATAGAGTCGCAGGTAGCCCAGGCTGGCCTGAAACCTGCTGTGTAGCTGAGGATACCCTTGAGCTCCCGCTCCTTCGGGCCTGCACCTCTAAGCGCGGGGACGAGGCTTGCATTACCAGCACCCGGTGTTCATGCAGCTGCGGAGCAAACTCAAGCCTCGTGTGTGCCAGGCGTGCACTCTATCGACCGCACCTTGTGCCTTTTCCTAAGTAACGACTGTCCCAGCAAGGCCAGCTCTTACGGTAAGGGTCCTTTTTCCTGTCACTCGGCTTTCGGTTCCTCCGACAGTGAGAAGCGGTCAGGCCTGGCCAGGAACCCCAACACAGACATACCAGGGCGTCCATCCATGTAGCTCAAGCACCTGCTGGTCCACGCCTAGAAACCTGCTAGTCCACATTTCCAAACCACAGAAAAGTTTGCACGATGTTGAGGTTTGCCTGCAGGTGCCGATAAATTCCCTACAAAAGGACTTGTAAGAGCAAAGGCTTTATTCCTGGTTTATGATTGTGAGGTTACGATTCTGATTCTTAATCTAGCTTGGCAGAGAGAACTAGCTATAGGACTGCTGAGAGAAGGGCAAACTCCCCTTGCCGGACAGCACGTCTACCCAAGTATGCCAAAGAATGCCATCGTCCTTGCCTAGTTCCCTCCATTCTACCCACCTGCCCAGAGGATGGTCCCGCCCACCATGGGCAGGGTCTCCCCTGTCAATTAGACATCTCCTGCAGGCCTGCTCAGGGCTTCACTACTAAGTCTACAAATATGCTCAGAGTGGAAGCCTTCAATTGCCAAGTGTTATGGTTGCATTTTGGTGTCAACTTGACAGTTGCAGACTGGGGCACAGTTACGGAAGGTTAATGGTTAGAATGGCCCCTGAACAGGTCTGAAGGTACTTGATTGATTGCTGTGGAGAACCCAGCCCATAGTGGGTGGTACTTTCCAGTGGTGGACCAGATAATAGGAGGTGCAAGAAGGAGGGACTTGCTCTTCCCTTATCCGGTGTGGACTTGCTGTGCCGTCCACTCTGCGCGAGTCATTTGCTTTTAGAGCATCGTGGCCTTCTTTGTTGCTGCTGCTGCCGCCTCCGTCCTTGGCTGACTTGGAGCTTCACCTTTTCCACCACGTCGTTGCTGTTCCCACTGCCTTTGGAGCCTGGTCTCTGGGCCTTGCTGCTGTTCACTGTTCATTGCTGACTTCGGAGCCCAGCTGTTCTTCACCGATGTCAGAACCCAATGTCTTCGACCCTTAGAGGAGCAAAGGCTTAATACCTTCTTGGGATCTTTTGGTTTTGTGGAACATTCCAGTCAAGAATAAGGTTGCTGTGGGTGGCTACCTTGAAGGACGCTATTTTTATTGTGAGTTTTTTTTTAAAATAAACTTATTTTTATATATTACATTCTATAGATTCTGCTTTTTCAGAGAACCTTGACTGATACACCAAGTTAACACCAGTAGCGCACTACCCCACAGGTCTTTAGACTGACTGCTGGGATGAGCTGGGGGAGCTACAGAATAGTGTCTGTGACCCCAGGGTAATAGTCCTCATTGTAACTGGCTAGCGGGCTGGCATCCGTGTGTCCAGCTCTACAAGACTTTCACGCCTGTGAGAGAGAGAACCACCCCTAGAGATGGAAGGAAACAAGCTCTGGAAGGCCTTTGTGTGGTTTTATCTTGCCTTCAATCTTACCCCTTAGTGCCTGAAGGATAAACCCCAGGGAAGAAGCCTGTAAAATTAGCTTCTTGGACACAGACAGGAAGAAAAATGTCAAGAAGCCAGCCCCTGAGTGCCCCCCCCCCCCCCCCCCGCTCAGCCTTGGTTAGGCCTTAACCGGCTGGACCAACTGCAATCGGAGCCCAGACCCACAGAGAAGCACAGCTTCCACAGGGCTGGTGGGCAGGGCCTGCCCAGGAAACCCCGTCCTTTCCCTTCTTGCTTCCAGTCTGCACCGTGATTAGAGCTGAGCATCCAAGTGTTCATATCCCAGCCATCCAATGGAGATGGATGGAGAACGGACACCTGTTAGCAAAATGTGCCACCTTTTGTCAGGTGACCCTTTGGGAACTGGTTTTGAGGAGCCACCTATCCGAGGCTAATGGTCCCGACTTTAGGGATACGAGTTTTTTGATGCTTTTTTTTTTCCAAAGTTTTTTTTTTGGGGGGGGGGTTGCTTGTTTTCGCCTTCAAATATGGAAAGCAGGTTCCTGTGGTAACTGGGTTTTTTTTTTTCCTAGTGCAAAGACTGAATTCGTAAATATCTGTATCAGAGAGCTGCTGCCTTCTCTTCTGATCTCTGGGGCCCCGAGCTCCTAAATCAACTGGCAAATGTATCTTTAGTGCACACAGAAAATCTTTTGCATTTGAATGTAAACATCCACAGAGGGAGGGAGAAGGGAGGGAAAGAGCTGGGTAAACAAATACAAAAACTCTGAAGAACTTCTGGGCTGGTTTCAAGACTGTCCCACAAAACGGATTTTCACGTCTGGATGGGGCGAGGTGACCCGATCGACCGCCTTTCCTTTCTTTAGAATTTCTGAATAAGCTGTTTTCGAATGGCAATGGATGGCTGAGGGTGGGAGGGGGAAGCTGTTCTTAAAATAGATTTCAGAGATAAAAAAAAAATGAGAGAAAGAGCATACAATCAGAGACAAATGATGGGGGGGCTGCTTGAGCCTGGGGGGGAGGAGTTGAATATTCAGGGCCACTCCGCGGGGTGCCTT
This sequence comes from Typhlomys cinereus, assembly GCA_023101885.1. NCBI lineage: Eukaryota > Metazoa > Chordata > Mammalia > Rodentia > Platacanthomyidae > Typhlomys > Typhlomys cinereus. The sequence continues at coordinate 60,985 of JALPQD010001076.1, read as the reverse complement.
TCCCATTTGAACCTGCCACTGTTTGGGCCGCAGATTCAACTTTGCAAAGTCGGATTTGGAAGTGCAGACGTCTCTCGGAGGCTCGGGCCAAGGAACCTGTCACAATCTTCATCGGGAACTGAATTAAGTTTAAAATATCTTCGGAGGCTGCTGCTCTCTCCCGGGCTTGGGGCTGTCCTCTGTACATCCGGCATTTTTCTGTTGACACTGCGTGTCGCTTAGCAACCCGCCTGAAAGGCCCCATATGCATTGATTACACACCATTGTCTTTCGGGGGTGGGCGAGTTAACTGAATAAACCCCGCCTCCCCCCTGGGTGAGCTACTGGTCATTCCTCTCCTGTCCACCATCCTGTCGCATCAAAGTATCAGTTTATCCCAGTCTCTAGATCCTGATTTTCTCACAAGTCCAGCTAAAGAAACACGAGTTGCTTCCCTATGTGGTGGGAGCCTCAGCTTACTTCCCACATACTTCCCACACGGGGGGAGGGGGAAGGGGGCGCTCATGCTCCCAAAAATACTGTAAGTTCACTTGACAACTAACTGTCGTGGGCACCAAGGCCAGCTTCCCCCCTACACCTCCCAGAGGACGAGGAGGGAGAACTCACGTGCCCACCGTCCTTGCCTCACGAGCAGAAAGGGATCCCTTGGGTGGGCTGGTGTATAGCTTCCACATATGTGGCAGGTATGTGGTCTGGAAGAGTCCAGAGTTTTCAGATGGATGGAGGAGCTGACCAGGAGCTGTTTCAGGATGCTTGAGATGGCGAAGGGCAAAGGGCAAGTCAGCTCTTCATGGGTTGGCATGGCCGTCGGGCTTGGCGAGGCTGGTGGATCACAAGGGTGTTGGCCTTAGACCTCCCCTTCATCACAACCTGCCTCAGCTTCAGGAAGGAAGCTCAGAGCAAGACGGACTTTCCATGGAGGTCTTCGTCCAGGGGTGGGCTTTGTACCCACTCTGGCACGTAGATGGGGCGCACACCTCAATGGATCTCTGCCTTCGGCTTCTGGTTTGGAGACATTTGTTTAGCTCCTTGGTGAATTCAGACCATGTTCTGTCCAGTGTGCCCTCTGGCACACACACACACACACACACACACACACACACACACACACCAATTCTGTTCGTGTTTTTGCTTTAATAAAGGCCTTGGACTTCTACTCAAAGCCTAGTGCAAAAATGCAGCTCAGAGTTCCGTCCACAGGTCCATAAGTGGAGAGATGAGGGTCGAATGGGAGCACTAGGGACTCTCTGTCTGCAGGGCAGACGCTCTAGGGGGGTGATCAAGGGCACGGAAGAATCTCTTCAGGTTTAGACGTTATGGTAAGGGCCGGGGAGAGGGCTCCGTGGGTAAAAGTGCCAAGCTCGAGGACCGAAGTTTGGATCCCCAGTGCCCGCATCAAAGCTGGGCGTGGCAATGTATTTCCCTGACCCCCCAAGCTGAGTGGGGTGACACAAGGGCAGTGGGTAAAATCATCTGCTAGTTCTGTTCTTGAATTATGAAAAGGGCTGGCGGAGCGAGGTGACATCTGCATCTGTCAGCTCCAAGAACAGAGAGAGGCTCTGTCTCAGAAGACAAGGTGGAGAGGAACTGACCGAGAAACCCGGCATTGACCTCTGACCCCCCCCACAGGCAAGTGCACCACTACAGTCACATGCACACAGTTGCATATCTCACACACACACACACACACACACACACACACACACACACACATGAAGTAACACAAGACATTTTAAACAAATGGGCAGGTTAAGTGTCAATCATCTCTTTCTCTTCACCCCTCAAAATACCTCTGACTATTCTTTTTATGTATTAATCCCGTGACCTGTTACCTTGGTCTGGTTCAGCCTCTGAGTTCTGCTACCATAAACACTGCACTCTATAAGTGAGATTTTGCACAGCATTAACTTAACTACACTGTAATGGAATAAAAGTTCAACTTGATGTCGTGCCATGTGACCAGTGGAAGAGGAGGAGATTAAGGAGAAGGATGAAGAGGAGGAGCCCAAATAGAGACTGACATGTGCCTGGAAGATGTGTCATCTTGTGGGCCAAGTTCAAAATGCCTCTGAGAGAGCTTTGCAGGAACAACGACAAAACCAGAGCATCAAACCCTCTGTCCCAGCCACATGAATTTAAAGTTGACATTATATATACACAAGCATAATTCAACGTGGTGGAGAGCGAGCGGTTTCCTTCCAAGCCTGCACTCACTGAGGCCTTTACTCGGGTCTTCCAGGGGCCCAGGAATTAGGTTGTGGGGGATGGTTCAGTCTCTGAGATCTTCACCAAGTTCTTTGAAATGCGCTGAAGGGTGGAGCCTCTAGCTTTTTAATAAGACACAGGTTAACTGGGCACCTTAGAGGATCCCACGGGGCTATGCCAGGAGCTCGCTTGAGAGACTGATAGTTAATGGGGGCGTGGATGGGGGGGGGGAGTATCATTTACTGTTGTCTGGTCAACTTATAAGTTGCTATATCACTGAAGAACACGACTCCTCTCTCCTTAAAAAAAAAAAAAATTGGAAAGGGAACTCACTGGAACGAAGGGGTCTAGAGAGAGAGGGAGGGGTAGGAGAGGAAAGGCAGTGAATGTGGTCAAACTAATGCGCATACAACGGGTCAAATTGTCAAAATGCCCCACACTGCACACATGTATGCAATTGTTTAAAAATTAACAAGCCCCAAGCTGACTAGACATCAAGGGGGCATTAGAAACAAATACCTCTTCTTGGGCCACGTGCTGTAGCCCCAAGACCCAGGTGCCCACTAAAACATTCTCCCTTTCCTCAAACTTTGATCTCCCCTAGGTCTAGCGGTGCCTGTATTGAAACAGGAAAGGGAGAGAGGAGGGCCCGGAGCCAGCCCCTCCTTCCAGCTAAGTGTCCTGTGCTTAGACTAATATTGCAATTGCCACCCACTGACATAATTTGTTTCACGGTCACAACTTGGCAGCATGAATCAAATGTTGACATTCTAATTTCATGCACACATGGGCGTTTGGCTGGGCAGGCCCGCAGCCTCCAGCCCCGGCTGGCCCTACCTGGTGTAAATCAGCCCACAGCGCTGGCTCCGAAGCCTGGCAGGCAAGCCAGTCCCCTCAGTGGAGGGCAGCGCGCAGGCTGGCTCTTCCCTCTTCTTCGTGCCCTTGCACCTTCTCCGCGGGGATGTGGCAGCTGGTCTCTCCCTCCCGCCTGCAGGCTCTTCCTGTTGCAATTTGCATGACTTTCGAACTCAGCCAGAGGATGAGCTTTCTAAACCAACCGCAAACGTTTCTTTGAGAAAATACCAGGGAAAGCTAAGGAGGAGCTAAGAGGAGATGCCAACTCACTGGATCAAAAAGAGGCTCACTACCCTTTACTGTGGCTAAATAGTGTGACAACCCCCTCAAAAAAATCAATTGATGGGCTGGGGACCTGGAATAGTAGCTGAGTGGTAAAATACTCGCTGAGTGTACAAGGCCCCCTGCTAGTGTCAGAAAACACTAGCAAACAAAAATGGACAGGATGAAGCTTAAACCCCGCCCCCTTTGCCCCCAGTGTGACCATGTCTGGGGACACAGAGGGTTGATGAGATCCTAAGGGCAGGGTCTGAAGCCAGCAGGACCAGTGTCCTCACACGAAGAGAAGGAAGCACCGGCAACACACACACAAGAATAGTGGGGGACTCTGAAGGGAGCGACCACCAGCCCAAGATGAGCTTCCTCAGGAGAAATAAGCTTGCTGCATCCTTTGTGTGTGTGCATGTGTGTGCATATGTGATTGTGCATGTGCGTATGTATCTGCATGCATGTGTATATACAGGTGAGTACATGCATACATGTGCACATGCATGTGTTATGCATGTGTGTATGTATCTGCACGCATGTGCAATCATACATGTGTGCACGTGAGAGTACATGTATGTGAACACATGTGCATGAAAGCTGTGTGTGCACGTGTGAACTTGCATGTATGTGTATTGCTTGAGTATGTGCACGAGTACATGTGTGTATGCATGTATATCTGTATGTACGTGTGATTGTACATGTGTGTATGTATCTGTATATGTGTGCATTTGTGCATGTGTAAGTATATGTGTGAATACTTATGTGTATATGAAAGCTTCTGTGTGTGCATGTGTGTCTGCATATATGTATTTGTGTACATGCATGAGTGTGTGTGTGCATATGTATGCATACAAGCTTGTGTGTGCATATGTATCTGCATGCATGTGTGCTTATTCATGTGTGCATATATATAGTATATGTAAGTACATATGTGTATAAGTGTATGCATATGTATGCATGCACATATGTGTGCAGGTGTGTATGTGCCTGCACCTTGTATGTGCATATGTGCATGCATGTGTGAATGTATGTGTGTGTACATGTGCACACTTGTGTGAGTGTGCACAAGTCGTAAAGCTAGAGGAGGAACCTCAGGTGTTTTTCCCCAGGTACCAGCTACATTTTCTTTTCTTTCCTTTTCTTCTCTCTCTCTCTTTCTCTCTCTCTCTCTCTGTCTTTCTTTCTTGAGACAGGATTTCTTGGCCTGGCACTTGGCAGCTCAGCCAGGCTGGCTGGTCAGCAAGCCTTGGGGATCTATCCACCTGATTCTGCATCCTCAATTTGGGGATTACAAACAGCATCTCTGCATCCGCCTGTGGCTCTTGAATGGGTTCTGGGCATTGAACACAGGCTTGCACGCTTGTGCGGCCAACGCCTCACTGATTGAGCGTCTGCCCGTCCCCCGCGGAACCTCTGAGCTTCACTGCAGCCTCCAGAACCCGAGGAGCAGCCCACTTCTTTCGTAGATGCCCGTGTATGACATTTGGCTGCCACAGCTCAAGCAGCTAGGGTGCTTTTCAAATCAGGGATGTGACTGCCTGTGAGTGAGCTGCCATTGCCCAAGAGGCTTCTAGAACACTTCAGCCCACGGCTCTTCCACTAGACATTGTCAGAGTGGAGAGAGCTTTGGGCTCACAGCCGCCCACATCTTGAAGGAAGCGCTGACAGCCTCCGTCTGACCTTCCACTCTGGGGGTACTCACGGCAGCCCCTTTTGCTAGGAGGAGATCCTCTGGCCACACTGAGCCTGAAGCCAAGGCGTGTTGCTTCTCTCTTCCAGCGACAGGCTGGCCCAAGCCTCAGAAGACCTAGCCAGTACTGACAGGGGCTAGGCGAGAGCCTTGGTAGGGGTGTCAGGGTTACTTTTGTGACCCACTGATTTCAATTAGAGTTGTTTCCGGAAGTGTGGATACGGGGTTCTGTACTGGCACACAGGCACCTTAGCAGTGGCTCTGTTACTGAAGGAAATGAAGCAACTTTCCTCGGCCCAGCAGCCATTGAGTGCCCAGAGCGTCTCAGCTAGGGTTGGGGTGGCATTGCCACCGATGAATCACCACAAAACAGCTTACGGGAACAAGGGCTTTACTCTCTTGCGGTAGTCCAGTTTCAGGTGCTCATTCAGCTTGGCAGGAAAGCACGCACCAGCACCAGGGCCAAGATAAGTGGCCACGCCATCTTCACGTAATGGCTGAGAGAGGGACGATCCTTACTTGCCAGACCAGCGTGTCTGGCCAAGTGTATGCAAGGATGCCATGTTCTCAAATAGCTCTTTCCATTTTATTCACCTTCCCCAGGGACCATGGGCTGGGCCTTCCCCTTATTCCAGGGTCTAGTCCCACCCACCAAGGGCTGGGCTTCCCCATCAGCTCTCTACAGATGTGCCCAGAGCTCAAACCCTCAACTGTCAAGTCGACACCCGTATTCAACTATGACAGTTGTCCAGCACAGCCCTGGGCCTACAGCTACCTCAGCGGCCTGAGTGAGTTTCCCTTTGTTCACCTTGGAGTGCATTGCATTCAAAATGAGCCCAGGAGCATGCTCAGGGGAATCATTTGTCAGACTGGACAGATGGCTCAAGGGTTAAGACTCTGCTTCACAAGCAGAAGGTCCTGAGTTCAGATCCCAGCTCCCTTGTAAAAACACCAAGTGGAAATGGCAGTGGCCTGCACTTCTGGGCCTTGTGGGAGGAGCCTGGGAATTCCCAGAGCAGAGCAAAAAGGAGGTAGAAGCAATCTGGGATGATTCCCGAAGTCACCCTTGGGGAAAAAAAAAGAAAGAAATCATTTGTCCTTCCTCATGGCCCTTCAATTGCCGAGGTCATCCTGCCTGCGGGCCTCAATCAAACAGGAGCAAACACGTCTGGGGCCTTTCATCTACCTTAACAAGTTAATCATCTAGACTTCATTCTGTAGAACTGGTCTTTAGGAGACACATCAGGTTTGTTATTTCAACATGGAGATTTCCATCTTAAAAAACAAATATTGGGACAGGCAGATCATTCTGGTGGCTCACCTTTTTTTTTAATTTTAGAATCTTCATTTAAAAAAAAAAAGGAGGGGCTGGAGAGGTGACTCAGGGGTTAAGCCTCTGCCTTCCAGGCGGAAGGTCCTGAGTTCGGATCCCAGATACCACGTATAGACGCTGGGCGGAAGCAGGGGCGGCCTGCGTTTCTGGTCCTGGTAGGGCGGAGCCTGTGAATCCTGGGGCGGAGGAAGTGGAGGCGTCCATGGTGGTTCGCGAATTCGTCCGTTGTTCTACACACACACACACACACATACACACACACGAGCGCGCACACACATACATACGCACACACGCACAATTGAATAAATAAAAAAAAAAAAAAAAAAAGGAATCACACATGCTGCCAGGTTTGCTTTCTACTCTTCTCTCTGGTTTATTTGTTCATTTGTTTGAAATGGGGTCATAAAACCCAGGCTGGCTTCAGATTCACTGTGTTCCTAAGGATGACCTTGAATTTCTGATCCTCCCTGTCCACCTCCTCAGGGAGGCGATGGCAGGTCTGTGCTAACTGCTGTGCCCAGTTTAGGTATCACTGAGGATTGAACCCAGGGCTTTGGGAAGGCTCCGCAAGACACTCTGGACTGAGCTACAACCCAGCCCCTTATGGAGAACTATTGAACCACTGAGAAGTCCATTTGTCAAAGAGCAAATCATACCCTCTGGAAAGGTGAGTCCGGAAGCCAGCTTACGTGTCATCTGGGAATCTCACCACGTGCTTCACAGCGTCTTCACTTACACGGGAAGTGGATTTTTGTACAACATCTTCACTTACACAGGAAGTGGATTTTTGTACAATGTCTTCACTTACACAGGAAGTGGATTTTTATACAATGTCTTCACTTACACAGGAAGGGGATTTTTGTATAACATCTTCACTTAACACAGGAAGTGGATTTTTGTACAACATCTTCACTTACACGGGAAGTGGATTTTTGTACGTTTTCACTGAACACAGGAAGTGGATTTTGTACAATGTCTTCACTTACACGGGAAGTGGACTTTTTTTTCTGGTAGGGGCTCATGTAGCCTAGGCTGGCCTTGAGCTCATTACATAGCTGAAAAGACTCTGACCATAGGAGCCCCCATCTCCTGATTGATGGTATGACAGGCATACAGGGTCACATCTTATGTGGCTCTGGAAATCGAACCCAGGTTTTGTGCGTGCTAGGCTTTGACGGCAGTTGCCGTGTGGGGTTAATATGTCCCCTAAGAGCCACCTTATTTACTAAGCTGAGCTTTTTTTGTAACAGACTACAGCACAGTCATTACCCCCTCTGGATTCTAGCATATTAGCTTCTTAAGGGGAGTGGTAATACCTGGAGTGTACTTGCTCCTGTATAAACGTAAATTGCTGTTGATGAGCTATGTGAACTTGGAGAGATATGGGTCAAGATTATCTCCTTTTAAAGATACAAGGACCAGATGGGTATTTGCCTTTCTGTCTTAGTTTCTTGTGTGTGCGTGCGTGCGTGTGTGCATGTATGTACCAGAAGGCACTTGAGTGTGTACCTGTAGAGGCCCAAGGGTGACTTCAGGACTCTTCCTGGATACTCTACCTCCTTATTGCTTTGCTTTGGGGTTTCCCAGACTCTGTCTTTCAGGGCTGGAACTACAGGCCATCCATATTTCTACCTGGCATTTTAACACGGACTCTGGAGATCTGAACTCAGGTCCTTTTGCTTGGGAGGCAAAGGCTTTGACCCCTAGCCGTCTCCCCAGCCCGTTTCTGTCCTTTTCAAGGAGCCAAACATCTCCTTGGTGTTGGTTGCTTGCCCTTGAAACACTCTTCCACACATCCCTGGTCTGAGCTGCTTTGCTTTGCCCCAAACCACCACATAATGGCGGCCGCCCACTTGTCTGGGTTTCCACACTGGCTCGGTCCTGCAGAGCTCTGCCCAGGTCCCTAGCTCCTTGTCGCCATCACTCTTACTTAGGTTGGCCGGGTTACAAGCACAAACGTGCGTGTGCCACGGCAGGCACGTGGCGGTCAGAGGACAACTCTCAGAAGTCAGTTCTGCGTGCGCCACGTGTTCCCTGGTGACCACACTCAGTGCCTTTACTTACCCACTGAGTCATCTTGCCAGTTTAAGAAATTGACTTCTCAAAGGTCACTTTCCCTTAAAAGACTCACGTGACCCTTGCGTTGTCGAATTAGCCGTGGATTTCAACTGCTCCTGTCATTTTCCTTTTAGATCATATCTGACCTGATTAAAAACTTGAACCCAAGCACTTACTCGGAGACGGGCACCAGTAATGTCATTTTTCAAAAGCCGGGTTCATTTGTACGCATTGTCTGTTGCCTCTGACGGGTGTGATTGGGGAGGGGGTGGGATCCTGCCTCAGTAAAGATGAACTTTAAACATCCAAGGAAATGAAAAGTCAGCCTTGCGTGCCAACCATTCCTCCTCGTCCTGCTCTGACGGGTTCAGTCCTAGGCCGGTGGGTGTAGCTAGGTACACTAGAAAGAAGACAGGTCATAAGTAGGGGTCAGTGACAGATCCCAGGTAGGAGTGTAGTCACTGAGAATTCTGTTAGCAGAAAAGATCGATCCTCTTTCTGACTTCTTGTGTGCATGCGCACATGTGTGCAAGTGTGTGTGCATGCATGCGTGTGCACGTGAAGCCAGAGGATGACTCAAGCGTGGCTCTGCAGGACATGGACCACCTTGATGTTGAAGCCAGGGCTTCTTCACTGGCTTGGGACTCGACAATTTAGCAAGTTTGTCTGCCCGGCCAGCCCCAGGGACACTGTCTCTGCTTCCTGGAACTTGGATGACAAGCTTGAGCCTTCACGCATGGCAGTTTTATGTGGATTCTGGGCATCGAACTCAGGGCTCAGGCTTATGTGAGCCTGTGAGGCTTGATTGACCAGAGCCTCAGTGATATGGAGAGGTCAGAGTGTGGTAAGTCCAGAGCCACATTATCTTGGGCCATCTTTAGCCTCTTAAAAAACCATTTATTGCCCGCCTCTGTGTGTGACCTAAAATCCTTGTGACTTTAGGTAAATCCTTTGGCAAGGTCAACCAAACCTCTGGTTTCCACCAACTGAAAGGCTGAGAATGTCATCGAGAGCTTCTAAGGCCCACGCCAGAGAGTTCTTAACTTTTTTGTAACCTGCCTACCCGAAGTTTCCAACAATGTACTGGACACAGATCTTAACTTACAATTTTTATTTGCTCTCTAATTATAAAACCTCAGAAAACTGTGCATCAACGTGGAATACATAGAATTGGGGACAACTTGAGTCTTGAGTTCCTGGGCCATGGTCCATCATAAACTGCTTCTTACCTTCTGAGGTAAGCCTTGCCACTTTTGTATGTACTTGCACGTACAGCAGTCACTCAATGGAGCGAACCAGCAAGGCGTCTTGGTGGTAAAGGTACCGATTTGATGGAGCCCACATGGTGCATGGAGAGAACTGACTTCTGAACGTTGTCCTCTGACCTCCACACACATGCTGTGGTGTAAGCGTGCTTGGCTCCCTAGCCCAACCCACCTGTATCTGCCCCTCAGGAGAGAGCAACGAAGGTCTGTCACAGAAGAACAAGCTCTGTCTGGAACACAAGCACTGTTTCTCAGCCTCCCCTGCACAAGAGCCTGGGCTCAGGGGTTAAAGCCATTTCCTCGCAAGCCCAAGGACCTGAGTTCTAATCCCCACATCCCATGTAAAAATGTTAAATGGATGTGGTGGTAACCTGCAATTCTAGCCTTGGAAGACAGAGCCTGGGAAACCCCGGAGCAAAGCAATAAGGAAGTAGAACAATCCAGAATGATTCCTGATACTGCCCTTGGGCCTCCACAGATACACACACACACACACACACACACACACACACACACACACACACACACACTATGTTACTGAGCTTTCTCCTATGACACAACCAAGTTCCTCCAAGACACTGGTTGGGTAGACGACATCCCCAACCTAATGAATCAGTCATGTTGACCCTAAAGATTTGCCCAGGGTGACATTCTCACCCTGATCTGCCGCCCGTGTCAGAAACCGTGCGGATCTCAAGTAAGTCAGGAGAAAGGACGGCCAGACATGAGTTTGATTGTGGCGTGTCGGAAGAAGCAACATGGCGATGTTTCCTGTGTGTTAGACAAAGATCTGGAAGGATCCTTCTTGTCGCAGTGCTCTGCGAACACGTGCGTGGGTGATTGTCACTGCCCTAAAGTCTCTAATGAAGTGAGAGGAACTGGCAAATGTCCTCAAGACCGTTTTCCTCTTCTAGGCATGCGGCGCGGTGTGGCGTCAGCTGTCATGCCTCTAGGGTCCGTACAGACATCAGTGTTAGTCTCATCCATGACTAACTTCTCTGCATTCTCTGCTGGGTGCCCGACTTTCCCTTCTGTGACGATGGTCTTCATCCCGCAGGCTGATCTCATGTTGCCATTCTCCTGGCACGGGATCGAAACTGAAAATAAAAGTGTGGTTACAAATGAGGATTCAGGGGCTGGAGAGGTGGCTCAGGGGTTAAGCCTCTGCTTTGCAGGCGGAAGGTCCTGAGTTCGGATCCTAGACCCCACGTATAGATGCCAGGTGGAAGCGGGGGCAGCCTGTGTTTCTGGTCCTGGTAGGGCAGAGCCTGTGAATCCTGGAGCAGAGTAAACAAGGAGGAGGTGGAGACGTCCATGGTGGTTCCCGAATTTGTCCGCGGTTCTACACACACACGCACATACATACACATGCATACACAGACATACACACGCACAATTGAATAAAATAATAAAAAAATTTACAAATGAGGATTCAGCATAACAACATGTGTCTGCAAATGCTATAGAGTGTCCCACCCAAACTGCAGGAGCAGCCATCTTCTCTTCCTTTAGACACTTGTACGAGGAGGTTCCTCGGAGCAAAGCTCCCCACAGTTGGCCTTCTGCTTGCGCCTGGTAGCTCCAAACCAAAGTCACTCATGGTAACACAACTCTCTTGGCCTCCTCGACTCCAAAGCCTTCATCTCTGGACTCCTGCGTGATGCGGGTGCAGCTCATCCTCTCGGTCTTCCAGGGCTCCCCAAAGGTGACCGGCGATACCGCACACTCCTTGAGCTGACACACACCCTTAGAGTTTTGTTTCACAAAAGCAGCTGTGGGCTTTTGTTCTCTGCTCTGTGAGCTATTAATCTACCATCTGGTTAGAATAGAAGACAAAGGCTAGAAGGGAATCCCCCTCCCTTTTTTTTTTGCTAATAAGCATGTGGCAGAAGAGAGGTAGAAACTGGGGGCTACCTGGATCTCTCTAGAGCAAGGTGGAAGGAACTCAGCTCATCCGCGATGCTTCACACCCGCACCCCACGGTAGACTTCTTAGATGGGTCTCCCTTGAAACAGTGGGTTTGCCTGAATGGCCCAGGTTTCCTGCTTGTGTGGAGACAAGTCACGCAGAGATGGCTCCCCACGTACCCACCTGCCCCCTCCCCAGGATCATGCTTGAAGGATCCAGGCAACTGCGTGGTCCATGAGAACCCATGAGTGTCGGGACCAAGAGCCCCCGAGTATCGGGATGGAGAACGGAGCAAATGCAAGCTATGCCATCGAGTCTGTGGCATCAAGAATTACAAATCTGATCCAATCACAGGGCGCCTTCCCCTTTAGCTGTGATCTCAGTATGGTCAGCCATTCTGTAAGTAGACTGTGAGATGTTATCACTATGGGGGGTGGGGGGAGAACCAAAAGGGAGATTCCTGCACTTGGGCAGCTGCCCCTCCCCATTTGTTGAGAATCTTGGCTGGACCAGCAGGTAGGAGGAGAGAAGCCAATGGGCCGAGCAAATGAGGACGAGATCTGTGTGACCGGAAGGGAAAGTTATAATAAGCCTTTGGTGTCTTTTCAATTATTTTCCATTGTTTAGGAGGAAACTGCATCTTTGACCCACTAATATTCTTTTAACTTCCCTTGCACCAAGGCCATGAACACTGGAAACCTTGGAAAACTCTAACTATGTAACCTAGAGAGACACAGCCTTTTTTTTATTAACTGATAATGTGCTTTTTTTTTTTGAAATGGAGCCCCAGATCATGAGAATAATAAACAAAGAATTAGAGAAATGGTTCAGTGGTTAAACCATTTGCTGCACACGCCAAAGGGCTAGAGTTCAGATCTCCAGATTGCACATAAAGTGCCTTGTGGGCGTGGTAGCCTATTTTTAATTCCAGTGTCAGAAGACAGAGATGGGATCAAACTAGATCAAACTGGCTAGGGAGACTTTAGTCTTACGGGTAAGCTCTGGGTTTGATTGAAACACCCTGCCTCAAAACACTGAGGCAAAAAACTAGAATCAGAATGACTCCTAATGCTAGCCTTGGTCTTCCACAGACACACATGCACACATCATTACTTGCATCTGAAACACACATGTGCTTGCATGCATGTGAGCATGTATACACGCATATGAAAATTACATGCATGCGAAATGTAGAAAAGAAAAAACAAACAGATTGATTGTTATGTGGTGAGTTGACAGGATCCTGGTGGTCTATAGCCTTACTACTTGAAAGGGACCACTAGCTATGGAAACTTACAGCAGTGAAAGGAAAACAGGCATCCCGGGGAAAATCTCAGACTCCCCAAAGAGAAACATGAAAGGCAGTCTTGACCTTGAAAGATAAAGCACATGATAAGACCCTAGAAAGAGGAATGTGGGTTGGGGATATGGCCCAGGGTTAAAGCATTTGCCTCCCAAGCAAAAGGACCTGAGTTCAGGTCTCCAGATCCCACAGAAAAAAGTGCCAGGAGGATAGAGTGGGAGCCTGCAATTCTGGCCCTGGAAGGCAGAGCCTGGGAAACCCCAGAGCAAAGCAATAAGGAGGTAGAGCAATCCAGGGTGATTCCTGATGTTACCCCTGACTTCTCCAGGCACACACAATCAAGTTCTCTCTTGTACACATGCATACGCACACAGGTACACTCCTATTTTTTTTTGTGTGTGTGTGTGTGTGTGTGTGTGTATTGTACACAAAGAGACCAGAAGATACACAGTGTCCTGCTCTATCACTCTCCACCTGCCAAGGTTTCTCACTGCCCATGACCTAGGCAGGCGGCCAGCAAGCTTTAGCATCCTCCTATCACATCTCCCCACCCCAACTGCCCAGCACTAGGATTACAGGTGCTTACACAGCCACACACCAGCTTTTTTTTTTTTTCATCAAAATAAACATTGTTTAATTTGGGGAGCCTTTGAGGGCTTTCAGGTCCAGCAAGTCATAGAGTTATTCAACACCTGGCTCCTCACACACCAGCTTTTTAATGTGGGTACTGAGGATCTGAACTCAGATCCCCATGTTTGTACAGCAAATACTCCTACCCACCGAAGCATCTTTCTGGTTCTGACAACTGGATCCTTAGGCCGGAACTTCCCTCCCACTAAGGCACAAGTTTTGACCTGGAAGCCTTTCAGCCACCCTCTCCCAAATCCGTAGAGAGATTTTACAATCACATCTCTTGCTTCTTGCAGCTAGTAAGAGGGTGCCGCAGTATATGAGAGCAACCCCCCCCCCCGCAAGTGGGAACCCCAGACCCTTGTACAGTCTCAGAGAAGCCACCGACCTCCAGCAAGCCTGTTGCTAGTGACCGAAGGGTGTGTTCTCTGACGTGGACACACTTAGTGCTTTCTGGGAACTTTAGATGAGATGCCCTGCCCCCGAGTGGCTGATTGACAGGGCGGGAGAGAACCTGGATCACATGTCCAGCCCTTGTCCTTCACCTCCGGCTGCCCCTGCATACAGATAGTGGAAAGGTTGTCTCATATCTTTCCTCACTAATTAATGCTGCTGGAAATTGATGAGTCTCTTTCTAGAACTGTAGGGTTTTTTTGGGGGGGGGGCAAGAATGATGGTCCTCATTTATTTTGGAGGATTCATGCAGCTTTCTAAGTAAATATATGCAGAAACTGCTCCCTACCCCCTCCAAAAAAATAAACATACCAAGTCATCGTCTGACAGATGAAGTTGACATTTTGGCTTTGTGATTTGCTCTGAAATGTAAAAATCTAATTTTCTCCATCAAGTGACAGCTTCTGCAAACTGTGAGTAAATTGGAATTAGCAGTTGACTCGCAACATGAGGGATAGCTTCGGTAATGATGTATCAATATTTATTTACAGTTTCCTAAATCAACCTAAATACACTCGGCTAAATGTTCACTGAGTGTAATAGGAATGGGGGTAGTTCCAGTTTCTTTCTCTTGGGGAACTGAAAAGTATCTTTCATGACTGAGGTGTAGAGTTGCAGGAGATAATTTTGCAGGATCAGAGCACAAGTTCACAGGGTCTCTGGTCAGTTCAGACTTTGCCCAAATCACAAACCCTTCCCACTTTGAGCATCTCATCAGCGAGGTGGGAGTTTGGCACCAGACCTCAGGAGCCCTTGTTTGAATGAACAATGTCAATATCTTGAGAGTCACCCATCCCTATAGAAAGAACAAGCCCGTCACAGCAAACAACCAAACCGTGGGGGGAAGTCACCGCTTAGATCAACATTTTCAGTGAGAAGAACAGAAAGGGTAGAATTAGTCTAAGGATACCTCCAAATGAGTTGCCCGTGAGAAAGTGCTCATTAAGCTGCTAACCCAAACAGAAAGCAAGAACCTTGGCCCGCTTAGGTTAGGCTGCCTCAAGCTCTCGTTAACATTCCAAAATTAATTTGAAAACTCTAACAGAACCCGATGTTTCCGCTTAATGTAAGTACAGGTCTGCTTGGAGCTTTTCAGAAGTGATCATTACAAAGGCCAATTGTCGGGGGAAGTTTAATTACTTTAAAACTTATTTATTTATTTATTTATTTATTTATTTGCTTACTTATGAGAGCAAGAGAAGGAACACGCAAGGAGTAGCACACGGCTCATGGGTAGAGGTCAGAGGGCAACTTCTCGGAAGTCATTTCTCTCCTTCCACCACGTGGGCTTCCGGGATTCGAACTCAGGCTTCAGGTTTGCGAGCAGGTGCCCAACCCACTGAGCTTTCTTGTCAGCCTAGCAACCATTCTCTCAAGTCAATAGGCATTTCCTTTAAGTTTATTCCTAGGGTGGGCTGTATGGGGGTGTGGGGCTGCCCCGTGCTCGGCATATGATTGATAGACAAAAGATCCAGTAATTAAAGGTTGCTTATGAATGGGATGAAATCAACTTTGGTATATGTATGTGGCAGAACATTGACGCGTCGTTAAAAGTGAGACTATAAAAGCGACTTGTTATCAGTAACAAGTGTAATATGATAGAAGTGTCCCAGCGGTCAGGATGGTCCTAGGAGGTGTCCTGCTGTCCCCTGGGTCCCCACCTGTCACATTGCACGGGGGTCTGCCTGGTATCCTCATGTGACAGCAGCACATGGAGGCCGCGCACACGAATGTTGGATTTCTCAATGGCTCCTTTTTCATTTTTCATGCGTGTGCGTTGTGTGTGCGCGGGCACGCGTACAAGAGGGCACTTGAGTGTGCGCCTGTGGAGGGTCAAGGGTGACATCAGGAATCACCGTGCATTGCTCAGTCTCCTTATTGCTGCGCTCTGGGGTTTCCC
Organism: Typhlomys cinereus; assembly: GCA_023101885.1. Classification (NCBI taxonomy): domain Eukaryota; kingdom Metazoa; phylum Chordata; class Mammalia; order Rodentia; family Platacanthomyidae; genus Typhlomys; species Typhlomys cinereus. The sequence goes on along the minus strand of JALPQD010001076.1, from coordinate 45,118 downwards.
AGGCTTCCCCTTCCAGGGCTAAAAGTGCAAGCCACTGCCATTTCCATCTGGGATCCGGGGATCTGAACTCGTGTCCTTGTGCTTGCCAGGCAAAGGCTCTAACCCCAGAGCCATCTCCCCAGCCCCTGATGGTGTCAAGCAGCCATGTGCCAGCAGCCAGAGGTGCCAGGCGCCATCTTGGGAGCAGAATCCTCAGGCCTTGGCGAAGCCCCCAGGAGACAGCAGGAGACCGAGTTCATGACGAGCTGTCAGAAGCATCTCCCACCTCAGCCCTCGCCCTGTTCTAGACACACTGACACTTGGAAACACCATGTGGGGTTTTCATCCACTGTGCTTTGGGGGTGACTTATTACAGAGCCGTAGATAACTACAACCACCGTCTTGTGAAAATATTAGCAATGGGTGTCAATACATAGCAAGATTATACAGGACTCCACTTTTATCTTTACACTTTCTTATACTGTCATGCCTACTGCTAGTAAGAGAGATGGATTTAGTTTTGAGGGAGGGGGAGAATATTTTTTTGTGGATGGGAAAAAGGCAGGATTCGGTTTCTAAAATTCTGGATCTTGACCAAGGTTTCTGAGTTGTGTGAGGAAGCCGCAGTGAGACCAGGGCGGGTGGATAAAGGTGTAGAAGAGGGCAGAGGATGCCAAAGATATTTCCTAGTCTTCCCAGCAAGCACGTGCTTTGGGGCACTGTTCTAAGCTGCTCTGTGGTGATTGGCTGGCTTAGATGCCACCAGAAGAGTGAATGTGGTGCTGAGTTCGATCCCAGCATGCACAGAATGGCGGGCCTGGTGGTGCACGCTTATGATCCAAGCTGGGGAGGTGGAGACAGGCATCCCTGGGGCGCGCTGGCCACAGGCTTAGCTCCACTGCTGAGCTCCAGACTAATGGGAAACCCTGTCTCAAAGGAAGTGGGCAGGACTGGGGAGATGGCTCAGGGTTAAGGCCCTTGCTTGGAAAGCGCAGATCTCACATAAAAACGCTCAGTGGAAATGGCAGCGACCTGAACTTCCAGTCCTGGAAGTCAGAGCCTGGGAAACCGTAAAGCAAAGTAATAAGGAGGTAGAACAATCCTGGATGATTCCTACATCACCTCTGAACCTCCACAGGCACACACATTCAGATGCCCTCTTATAAATACACACACACACAAATACACATGTTCATGCAGGTATATATATATGCAAAAAAGGGGAATCATGCAAAGGTTAACCTCTGGCTATCATACCCACATACCCCCCCCACATACGCATGCACACACGACCTTACAGCACATCTTTGAGTCAACCATAAGGTGAAATCTTGCTCTGAGCTCGGAGAAGGAATAATTGCTCTGTCACCAGGAGAGAGGGGCTGTGTGGCAGGTGGGGAGGGACGAGGCCTCCTGTCTGAATCACTGTCTAAAATTCTACCCTCAAGGTGTACATTCTGCCCTGCGTGCTGCATGTGGTCCTGTCTCATACCGAGCATTCCTCACTGGGGCGCTCACCGTGGGGGTCTCTCCCCGAAGCTGGAGAGCACCACAGGATGACGAACCCCCCCAACTCAGGGAGGGCGCCAGGGGCAGACAGAGGTGGGAAGAGAATAGGAGGAGGAGGGAGTCTGGAATGTTCTCTTGGAAGGCCTCATCAAGTCAGCTTGGCTTGTTTTACTGTGGAGAGACGTCTTTCTGCAGAGATGACGTTTCCACGTTTCCAATCGCAAACCACAAATCGCCACGCACAACCTCTCAACAGCACCTCCAGACAGGCGAAGGAACAAATTCGCAAGTCACTATGAGAAAGTCACTTTGTTCCGACAAAAGCATTTAAGCCTGATCTCATAAGACCTCCAGAGCCCCCTACTTCCTCTGGCCCTGCCTCCATTGGGGGCGGACGCATGCCCCTTCTAGCCACACCTATGAAGGTCCAGGAAGTTATCTGTCGGGCCGTGCTGGCACCGTCTAGGTTTCTAGGGTTTGAGTTGATTTGTAGCATTCGTTCCTGGGGGCGAGGGAGGGTGGTCCATGAGTCAGGGCAGGACCCCCACCATGTCTGTCTCTTTGGTCCTTGGTCCGCAGCCCCACAGTGTCTTACTCCTCCTGCTAATCCTCAGCTAAAATACTTAGCCTCCTTGGTCAGATGCTGTGAACACGTTAACAGATCCATTCATCGGTTTTATTTATGTGTGTGTGCATTCGTCAGCCTCGGCCGACTCCCTTGGCAAGCTGCTCCCAGCCTGCCTCTAATCCTCTATCAATCAAATTTGTCCTTTGTCAGTTTCATAGATGTGTGAGATGCATCGTGACAACTGTAATCCCCACAACCATCTCTTACTTCCTTTCTCCTCTCCCCCCCCACTTTCCCTCTACGAATCCCTCCCCAACCAAGTCCCTTGGTCTTGATTTTGTGACTTACTGAGTTTGACCACGGCTATGGATATGATCACAGATCCGGGGGCCATTCAGTGGCGCGTGGTGGGCTCCCCAGCAAACGGGCAGCTGCAGTGGGTTTCTACCCTTGGTTTCTGTGGCGTGTTGAACGGCAGCTTTGGCTTTCAAGGTGGAAGCAGATTGCATCTGGGGAAACGAGCCATCTCTGTTAGCTAGCCAGGGCGCATGGTGCCGTCGGCCTGTCTCTGCCTCTCCCAAAGTGTCTTCTCATGGGGAGAGGGGCCTGAGCATCCAGGGACGACCTGGTGTTGGAGGAGGGGACTATGGAAAACAGATGGGTGGTGTCCAAGGGACATGTTGCACAGACCACGCTGCACGAATGAGCCACAAATCCTGATGTCTAAACACTGGCTGTGGTGTCGGGGGACAGTGGAAGTGTCCTGATTACCGGGAACAGAGCAACCCCAGAGTGTCAGCTGCTTCCAAATATTGAGCGGGCAGGAAGGAGTCTCATCTCTTGAGCCTGCAGTGAGAGCCCGGGAAGTCCAAACCTAGTGTCCCAGCGGCATGGAGGCTCTGCCAGCTCCTGGCTCCAGCGGAAGACCCCTGGTCCTGTGATGGGCTCTGGCAAAACATGTTAGATCTTGCCAGCGCCAAAGGGAAGGCTCTAGCCTGCTGTGTGCACCAACTGTGGCTCAGGCACAAGCTCCCCCTCGGCTGTAACTAGCCCCTCTGTGGCTTGGTCTGGAAGTCAGGGTGAAGAGAAGAGGGGAAATGCACGTTACCGCAAAAGAGTCGGAGCTGAGTTTCAGATTCAAGCAGATACATCTGCAGGGTGATTTCTTTTTTTCTTTTTTTAAAAATAAGTACCTTGGTAATGACAGCCGGGTAACTTTAAAGATTTGATAGTTGCTTTTCATTGTTGTCTTTTTTTGTTAGTTAGTTTTTTTTTTTTTTTTTTTTTTTTTTTTCCCCTAGGGATGTGAACTGCCGATGGGCTGGGGAGATGGCTCAGGGATTAAAGCCTTTGCCAGGCAAGAAGAAGACCTGAGTTCAAATCCCCAGATCCCGTGTTAAAAATGCTGGGTGGATATGGCAATGGTCTGCCATTCTACCCCTGGAAGGTGGAGCCTGGGAAACTCCAGAGCAAAGCAATAAGAAGGTAGAGCCACGTAGATGATTCTGGATGTCACTCTTGGGCCTCCACAAACACATACACACACATGTGTACATGCATGGATGCAAGAAAAAAGTGAATTGCTGAGGGTTTGGCAGTAAACATGGGCTGCTCTTCTGCTGGACTGTAAATCCTGACATGACTGGACAGCATGAAGACTTAGTGGTAGCAGAAGCTGGAAATAAAGAGGAAGGGCAGAGTGGAGGAGATGGGGGGCGTGGTTGAGCTGAGCTCTTCCCAGCATCCTGTGGAGCAGACACTTGCGTTCTTATTTTTGTTTTCTCACGAGCCTGCTTCCCTCGCTCTTATTTTTATGGGGTGCATTGAGTGCATTATCCAGTAGTTTTCGAGAAAGAGAACAAAAAACAGTTGTTTTTTTCTTTTTCGGTGCTTTAAAGTCTTGAAATTATCTTTGGTCTACCTCTTTCTTGATCCATAGTTTGGTTGGGGAGAAAAACATCAACGTGGGAAAAATGTATTCTTTGAGATTTTGAAGGTGACGCCACACTGTATCCTACTGTCAGTGTAGTGATTTCTCTCTCTCTCTCTCTCTCTCTCTCTCTCTCTCTGCCCTCCTTCCTCCCTTCTTCCCTCCCAAGCTCTCATAAGACTTTAAAGATATTTATGCAAATGAGAGGATTTTTTTTGTCCTGCCCAAGCACTCTCAAAGGAAGTAACCTTAGCACAAGTTATCTTGGAGGTCAAGCAGTTCCTAGGAGAAGTCAGAACCCAGGACATGCACAGACCAGGAAGTGATGAATCTGAAGTCACACAGCGAATTCAGTCCTTTGAGAACGGGACTTGTCGGAACTTTTCCTTCCTGAGTCACCTGGATGAGTCAGCTGAGGGAACTGGGGAGATCGGAAGCTTCCTGTGGGCAGACCTCAGAAGGCCTGGGGGTGCTCTCTGCCGCCAACCCTTCTACTCGTCTGCCTGCTTACCTAGGCTGAGCTGTGAGGGCGGATGACGCAGACTTCCGGGGATCCTGGGTGGGTCTGATGACTGGTGAGCATGTGTCCCCAGGCTAGACCTCTCTAAGATCATGTGTCCCCAGGCTAGACCTCTCCAAGACCATCTGTCCCCAGGCTAGACCTCTAAGATCATATGTCCCCAGGCTAGACCTCTATGATCATGTGTCCCCAGGCTAGACCTCTAAGATCATGTGTCCCCAGGCTAGACCTCTCCAAGACCATGTGTCCCCAGGCTAAACCTCTAAGATCATATATCCCCAGGCTAGACCTCTAAGATCATGTGTCCCCAGGCTAGACCTCTCTAAGATCATGTGCCCCAGGCTAGACCTCTAAGATCATGTGTCCCCAGGCTAGACCTCTCCAAGATCATGTGTCCCCAGGCTAGACCTCTCTAAGATCATGTGTCCCCAGGCTAGACCTCTATGATCATGTGTCCCCAGGCTAGACCTCTCCAAGACCATGTGTCCCCAGGCTAGACCTCTAAGATCATGTGTCCCCAGGCTAGACCTCTAAGATCATGTATCCCCAAGCTAGACCTCTCTAAGATCATGTGTCCCCAGGCTAGACCTCTCCAAGACCATGTGTCCCCAGGCTAGACCTCTAAGATTATATGTCCCCAGGCTAGACCTCTATGATCATGTGTCCCCAGGCTAGACCTCTAAGATCATGTGTCCCCAGGCTAGACCTCTAAGATCAGGCCTTTCCTTCGGTAGCTGTTCCTGAGGCTTCTTCCTCAAATGGGTGTCTGGCTGTCCTTCCCTTTGCTGATCTCAAGCTCAACGGTGACTCCTGATCCCCCAAGTGGGGGAACAGCCCGGAGGGCAACTCAGACCCTGGTGGGCGGCATGTGGAGGCCCACGAATAGAGAGAGTGACAGGAGGGAGAAACGTAAGAAGCAGGGTTTATATTTAGACTTGGGGGGGAGGGTCTTGTGGCTAAGGGAACCGCAGTCCAGGTGGGAGAGCAATAGCACAGAAGAGAAAATTTAAGGTCAGAGAGGATGGCAAGGGAGCCGCTATGACAGCTGGGGGAGGCGGCAGGAAGAGGAGAGGGGACAAGCGCAGAAGAAAAACCAGGTGGGCTGCAGTCTTTAGTCTGGGGAGTTGCCAGGAATTTCCTGGGGTGCAGGCAGTGAAGACTGGAGACGTGGTCTTCACAATCGATCACCCGACTACGGCAGGAGCTTTGTGGAATGGCGGCTGGGGCTAGCACCCAGTCCGGCGCTCATTCTCACCGAGATCTTGTTCCTGTGGCACCCTCCTCCTCACAGACCTCTCCCTTGCTTCCCCCCTCCAGCTGGAGCCCCCCACCAAAGGACATCTTTGCAAACCTTCAGACGGTGTGACAGTCTTCAAAGTGCCCTTTGATATTGGAGGGCAGCTGTGGGGCGGGGGACAAGAGGAGGAGGGCAGCTGTTACCCTACACACACACACACACACACACACACACACACACACACACACACACGATGCCACTGAGGAACCCAGAAAACAGAAGCTCAGTGACTTACCTGGGGCCCCAAGAAGAAGACCACTGAAGTGACAGAGTCCTGGGTTCAAGTTTCTGTTTCGTCCCTCGCTGGCACGTGGTCTCCAAGAGGTCACTGAGCGATCCCGAGCCTCTGTTTTGCCATCTGTAAAGACTGGAGGTGTTGGCTGAACTGCAAGATCCCAGCGGTCGCACACAGGGGCAACATCGAGCACACGGCGACTATTTGCCAAGCCCGCCTAGTACCTCCTGCGTCTCCCCATGTCTTTCCTACCTCCTCCGAAGGAAGCTGCTGCAGGCTGGAACTGTAGGCGTGTGCTCTGTCTTCGCCTGCAGCTTTGATTTCATGCCTCAAAAATGAATGCTAGTCCACAAACAGCAAATAGGATTTTTGCCATCTGACAGTTAAGGTAAAAAATAGAAGAACTTAAAAAAAAAATCACTGGAGAGGTTTGAAATTGACAGGTCCTCCCCCGCCAGGCCTGTGTATGATCACCAACTGCTGGCATTGCTTAGGAAGTTTCCAGAAGCTTCAGGAGGTGTGGCTTGGCTGGAGAAAATATACTGGACTAAGAGGGCACCAGCTGAGATTTGCAGGTTCTGTGTGTATGTGTATGTGTGTGTGTGCTTGAGGGTACTTGAGTGTGTGTGTGTCTGTGGAGACTTAAGGGTGACGTCAGGAATCATCCTGGATTGCTCTATCTCCTTATTGCTTCGCTCTAGGGTTTCTCGGCCTCTGACTTCCAAGGCCAGAATTCCAGGCCACGACCATATCTGCCTGGTATTTTTATGTGGGATCCCGGGATCTGAACTCAGGTCCTTTTGCTTGTGGGGCCAAGGGCTTTAACCCCTGAGCCATCTCCCCTGCCTAATTTCCAGGATCTTGTTGTCCTGGAAGAAAGCATTAGACCGAGGGCCAGAGACAGCGGTAGAGAGAGAAACGGCTCACTGACACAGTGCTCCTGAGGCTGGAAGCAGACTAGGCGGCTGGGAAAGGTTAGAAGCGCTAAGGCGCGTGAGAACCATGATCCTTCATGGGTCATTTACATCACATCTGCCTTCTGCATTTGCATATCAACTGTTCCTGTCCATGCCTGTGGCCAGCTTTTTTCCACTCCTTACCTATCAGCCCTGGCAGGAAAGGCTTTCCAGTGCTTTCGTCAGCCAGCTTCCGCACGTGTCCCTCTTCATGCCCCGCCCCACCTTTCCCTCCACAGCTGGGCAGCAACTCTGAGGTTTTCCAGTCTGCTCTGCGCGTGATGCATGAATCACAGTGCCTGGCGCTGTGGCTGCCACGTCTTCCTTCCGTGGACCAGCCCCTCAAACTGCGAGCCCAAGGGAGCCCATCCTGATGCTAAGTGGGTCCCTGTCAGGTATCTCCGGTCACAGCTGTAAGAAAAAGGTAACTCACGTTGCCACGGTCTTGGAAGGAGCCCAGGTGGCCCAGGGAACCCAGGTGGCTCCCATCCCACTGTGCATCTCTCTCCACTCAAAGTTCAGACTTACAGAAAAGCCCTGACTGAGCGGCCTGACCCGAGCCATGCCCCCATTGTAGGTGCAGGTGGACAGAGATGATTGACAGCTTGGGGCGCCATATACAGTGTGTGACAAAGGCAGATATGCCCCTAGGAAAGGAAATCCATTTCCTACCCATCCAGTACTCTCAAGTGCCTGTGCGTCTGTCTTGATGTCTACCCAGACATTGGTTTTGGGGTGACCAGGGAGAGAAAGAGCAGAATGATGATGCTTCGTGTTCAGACCAGTAGGAAAGTGCATAGACTAGGTCAGTGGATTGCATACAGTGGATGCTCAATAAGTGTTGGGTGGCAGACACATTTGCCGATTACATTACAGTCCTCGGTCTTCCCTTGTCCAAAATACCAAATTACCTTAGATCCGTGCTGACTTTTCCCAGCTCCTACCCAGCCACTGAGCAAGCCGTTGTCATTAACAATTACCCCCAGTTTGCTCATGTGGACCCATGACTTCTTTAGATCTAAAAACTTCCCTTCGAGACGTCTGCAGGAGGCACCAGGTACCTTACAAATGACTTGACTCATAAGTACTTGCTATGGAAGTTGAATCCAGCTAATGTCTCCTCTCAAACTCTTCCAGTTTAATTCTCCAAAAATTATATCCAGATGGGGACTGCGATAAAGCACCACAGTGAAAGGAGTTCAGCCAACTTGGGTGAGCACTGGTTCATACTTGGCATGCGGTACAAACATGCAAAGCATGAACTCCCGCCATAGTGGTTAATCAAAATTCACGTGGCCCAAAGCCCAGAAGGAATTCCTAGACATATGCCCTGCCGTTGTAAACAATGCCACCTGAGCTAGCGAGACGGTTCAGCGGGCGCAGCCCGTTACCACCAAGCTTGAGCTGGGTTTGTTCTCTGGAAGCCACGTGGTAAAAGTGGAGAACCGACTCCAAAAGTTGTCCTTTGGGCTGCAGCAAGGCTCACGGGGTCAAGCCTTTGTCTCCTAAGCAAAAGGACCTGAGTTTGGATCCCCAGATCCCACCTATAAATGCCAGGTAGATATGACAATGGTCTGGAGTTCTGGCCCCGGAAGGTGGAGCCTAGGAAACCCCTGGTCAAAACAACAACGAGGTGGAACCATCAGGATGGTTCCTGATGTCACCCTTGGGCCTCCACAGACACTCAAGTGCACATGCGTGCGTATACACACACACACACACACACAAGTTGTCCTTTGACCTCCGCCTGCATATACACACACACTAAATAAATGCAAGAATGCCCTGATACCTGATTCTAGCTAATCCAATGTTTTGATAAGGTTAGCGATATGCACCATCCACCTCTCCTATCTTCATCGCAGGTCTTGGATCTGGCTTTGTTTTGGGTCGTCTTTGTCCGCCTCTCCCATGCTATTAACTGTGCTTTCACATAGTTAATAACTTGCTAGAGGACATGTCATGAGGAGGGCCGTCCGCCTCTGACAACAGTCCTACCCAACAGAGCAGACAGGATTTCCAAGAGAAAAACCTGAGGAATCAATTAATTAACCGTAACTGGATTTCACCTCTTTAACCTTAACTCGTGAGCAAACCTGAACTAAATAAACACGGGACCATCCAATCTCTTCCAGTTAAGGTTAACTTGAGTTTATTATTCCGGCTGCTGCCCTCGTGTATTAGGCAATGCATAAATTACGCATACTAATTACCCTAGATGGGGCACCACTTTAATGAATTCTTTTTAATTAAACTGCAACACAGTGGTTTTGCACGGGATGGTCTATATTTCATCCTTAAACTACGTTAACCTTCATCTGTGTCTGGGCAGCCTATACGACCAACCAGAACGGGTCCGAGTTTAATTCATCTAAGTATCCACCTTCGGCAATCTCTCTCGACCATCGGAGGAAAATTTGAAAAATGTTTCTCTTCGCTTCAGGGTTAAGAAATTAGATGCTTCTGTAAAAAGTTATGATTGTGTCAGGATCCATGGTGGGCGGGGGGGAGGCAAAAACGGACTGTTTGGATCAACTAGCACAGCCATGCCATCTTTAAAATATGAACGATGTCAAGTACATTGGTGGTGAGCTAATTTGCATGCACCTCGAAGCAAGGGACGCCCTTCACCTTGTGATCCCATGTTCTGAGTTTATAGTAAGTGATCTCTGCTGAGTCCTGTTTTCTAAGATCATAAATTAATTCTAACTTTTTTTTGCTTCTAATAGGTGTGGATATGTACATGTGGGGAGGTGTGGGGGTGTAGATGTATGTGGGTATATAAGGAAGGTACTTTGTGTGCCGGTGCAGGTCCAAGGGCGACTTCAGGAATCATCCTAGATGGCTCTTACCTCCTTATTGCTTTGCTCTGGGGTTTCTCAGGCTCTGCCTTTCAGGGCCAGAAGTATAGGCTGCTGCCATTTCTGCCCGGTGGTTTTACATGAGACCTGGGATCTGAACTCAGGTCCTTTTGTTTGCGGGGCAGAGGCTTAATCCCTGAGCCATCTCCCCAGCCCTCGTTCTCCTGGCTTAACCACCAGTGGACACAATAGGAAAGCGAACCCAGCACGGGTTTTAGCTGCAATATGAATCTTATCTTTTTACTGTGTTATGGCGCTCAGGTGGGATTGACTGCTTTCTGATGTGGGGGAGGTGGGGAAAGAAAGAAGAGATTCAGATGGTCGAAGAACCATCTAGATCCAGAGAGCTGTGGGATTGAAGAGATACTGCATAACCTCCCACTGGTCAACATGTAACAGTTGAGCACCTGCTGTATTCCCAGCAGCATGTATAGCGCCAGAATCCTGTGAATGAAAGTCGCTGTATTTGTTAGAGCAAAAAGGAACGTGTTTGCTTAGACACTGTCATGGTTTGACATGCGTCCCCCACAGACTCGTGTGTTTGGGGAGGTCATGGCACCTTCAGGAGTTGAAGCCTTGCGGGAGAAAGGCAGTCACGGCTGGGTGGGCCTTGGGGTGGATTCTACTTCTAGAAAGAGGTCCGCATGGTGGCGAGCAGTCTTGCAGTCCTCAGAACCTGGCTGCAGGGACGTAGGCAACTGCCCTCGCGTGTCAGGTCCGCCAGTGAAGCGCATTCCAGGGACCGTCCTAAGCGGGGCTGACCATGTGCGTGTCTGTCGCGCCTTTCACGGAACAGGAAATGGACGAGCTGCCGTTTCCAGAAGCCGAGGAGGGAGAAGCCAGACTCCAGGAGACGGAGGAGAGATTCTCTTTGTCCTCAACAGAAATAAACTCTTCTGCTTTATATAACAAGATTGGGCATCAGGGGGCTGCGAGCGCATCCGTGCATATAGGGGCAAGAGTGTCTGGAATTACATCCAAAGCCAAACAAAACTAAGAACATGTGTCTCGGGGAGGGAAGGAGTGTTCCAGGTGACACTGTGTGGCATGGTAGTTAGTTACGAATGTCGGCTTGACACGTGGTGGCTGAGCCTTTTGGTACATCTGTCTGTGAAGAATTATTTAGCTAAGCCAAGCATCTGAGAAAGCCCACAGGAGACCAGTTAATTGATGTGGGGGAGACTCAGGCCATAGGGGGAGAAGGGGCACCATTCCCTGGGCAGGCGGATAAGATGGAGAGAGAATTGGTTGGCTTTGAGACCGGCAAGCTAGGAAGCATGTGTTCCCAGTGTGCCCACAGTCCTCCTGGGGTATGGGGTGGTCGGTTCCTTTAGCTCCTGATGTTGGCACGAACTCTCCCGCCGTCATATGGACTGTGACTTAGATAATCAAAAGCTGGAATAAAAATCCCTCATTCTAGACCGTTGGGGTCATGCCAACATCACAGCAGCTGAAGAGAAACTAATGCTCAGGGGAAATTGTATCGTCCATTTTTCATTTGTTAAACTTACTTTTCAAATATATTAACCCAGGCTGCAGAGAGGGCTTGGGACATGGTGTGGGGGGGGGATCAAAGCCTTTGCTTCCCAAGCAAAAGGACCTGAGTTTAGATCTCAGATCCCATGTAAAAAATGCCAGGTGGAAATGGCAGTGGCCTGCACGTCTGGCTCTGGAAGGCGGAGTCTAGGAACCTTAGCACAAAGCAATCCTTATTGCTTATTGCTTATTGTCTTTCTTTCTACTACGTGGGCTTCCAGGGATCAAACTCGGGACACCAGGTTTGTGAGCAGGTCCCTTTGCCTGCTGAACCATCTTATGGGCCTATTTTTTTCTTTTTTTGATTTGGAGGAAGGTGTCTAAGACCCCACAAATGCTAAGATCTAACCCATCCTTCTTACCACTGAAGATTCCATCTTCAGATTCAGCCACATTAGGGATTGGGACTTTAAAATAATGCTTTAGGGAGGAACGCAGGCATTCATCCATAGAGGCAGGAACATCTGCCCCGAATAGAGTGTCAACCGCACCAGAGCCTGGCAGGCTCTCTGCGGCTCCCTTATGAAGCTTGTCGCCACAAAGATTTCCCCATGATTAAAGACCACCAACGAACAGGGTCTTGTCAGTCCTGGATTTTCAGCCCCAGGTCTCAAATTCATCTATTTTGTCTCCTGCTTCAGCCCCTCACGTTCTGTCAGCATGTTCAGGCTGTAACCCCTCTGACTGAGGAAATAAGGCTTGCCTTATCTCTTAATAGGCAATTAGCTTTCACAATTAAATAGAGCCGTGATGGATAGCCTTGCTAATTGCTCACTAATACAAGCAGAATGCACCAAATTCTCAGGCCACTTTCGCTCTTTGAGTTCACCATGTCGTGCCATTGTAGATCTAAAGCTAAGAGAGAGGTAGACTCTGCCCTCCACCCCCGACTCTGCCCTCTACCCCCAGAGACCAGAATCTGATATTAAAACAGCTGTGGGGATGGTTCAAGGAGTAAAGGAGCTTGTGGCCAACACTGGCAACCCAGGTTTGATCCTCAGAGCCCACAGAGTGAAAGGAGAGAACAAGTCTTTCAACGTATCCTCTGACTTGCACAAGGATGTCCCCTCACCCCAAGATAGAAGTTTAACAAAACGAAGACAGGTAGACAGATCCATGGTAACAGGGAGCAGAGCTTATCAGCTTTCCTGAGATCTGACACAGGATTGATGTAAATTCTCCCATTGGCCACAATTACCCGTAAGAGAGCTGGGGTGCAGGCCAGTGGATAGAAAGCTTGCATAGCAGGCCTGAAGCCCTGAACCCCAGCACACATAAGCCAGATGTGATGTTGGACGCCTCCAACCCCAGTGCTCTGGGGGTAAAGTGGTCAGAAATTCAAGGTCACTATTCCCTAGGCAGGAGGTCCTAGGTCATCCTGTGTCCCAGTCAGACTGACTAGCTCTCTCCCTATCTCTCTTCCAGAAAAAAAGAATTACCATTAAGAAAATAGTCCAAGGTACAAGGAAAGAGACTGGGGGCTGTGTGTTGTAATGACCAATTTCTAGAATGTTCTCGAAGCAGAAGGAAATGATCTATACAAGCAGAAGTCAGAATCTTACTCTAAAGAGAAGCTATAATGATTGTCCAGCTAGTGATTTTGTGTAAAGACCCCCCTCCCGCCCTCCAGTTTCAGGAGCAGACTTGTCCATTCAAACTCTTCCCGTTGTTGGAGGTGGTAGCTCAGCCTGGGAACACAGGGTCTCTGTGCTCCCGAAAGCCCTTGCCCTTTCAAGGTCTTTCCGTGTGACTCTGTTCTCCATGGGGGGGGGGGCGCTGAGCACCCCATAGATGCTGGAGGCACGGCACTGAGCTCTCAGTGCTGAGTCTGGCTTGGCCTCTCATGCATAGACAGGGAACATCACATTGATATAAGGATGGTGGGCAGCCGTGGTGATAAGTGTAGGCGGGTAAGCAAAGTGGCCAAAGGGGATACACGCTTCAGAGTCGACTCCACGAGGGGGGCTAGATGAGCTGAGACAGGAGTTGGGGTTGGATCTTAGAAGGACTGTTGGCGCAGAATCACTGAAACCATGGGATTGGGGCATTGCAAGGTGGGGGGGGAGGGGACCAGTGCCATTGGGAGGATTCTATTTGACAATCAGCTTCAGGGTCAGGGAGACAGCACACAAGCAAAAAGACCTGAGTTCAAATCCCAAGATCCCATATAAAAATGTTAAAGGAAACACCAGCAGTCTGAAATCCCTGCTCTGGAAGGTGGAGCCTGGGAAACCCCAGAGCAAAGCCATAAGGAGGTGGAGCCATCCAGAATGAGCCCCCAAATCACCCTTGGGTCTCCACAGGCACACACACTCAAGTGTCTGCTACCCCCACACAAACACACTCACATGCAAAAAGAAAGAAGTCAGCTTTGGTGAGGTTTGACTTACAGGAAGCAAAATTCACTCGTTTGGGGTCGCTTCAGTAAGTTTATGCAAATGCGTGCATTGTGTAGCACCACAAACAGTCGGCCCTACACCCCTACGTTGTTCAAGCTGACAGTTTGCTCCTGAACTTTGGCTTTAACCCTTTACACAGTGAGTTGAATTGGATAAGAAACCACACGGTCATTTCATCACTCCATGAGAATTCCAGGGGTCCTAATCCGCTGACGCATAGCGTTTTCAGATTTGTAGTTGGTCCTGCTAATGAATGTGGCTTCCTCATAAATCTAGGCATCAAATGGCTCCTAATTTGCATTTCCTTAGTGACATGTTTAAGTGAACATCTTTTTTGGAAATAATAATTGTTTGCTAGAGAAAGAGGGGGACGATGCAGGTATACCACGGCACGTGTGTGTATGTCAGAGAGCAGATTTTGGAAGTTGGTTCTCTCCTTTCACCATAACAGCTCCCCGGGGATTGAACTCAAGTTGCCACATTTGCCTTTACCCACTGGGCCATCTGGCCCACCCATAAGCAAATAAGTGTGTCATGGTTTGAAATGTGAGTTGTTCACCCTCCTTCCCCTCCCCACAGTCTCCAGTGTTTGAATGGATCTTTAGTGGTTTGGGAAGGTCATGGCACCTTTAGGAGGTGGAGCCTTGCTGGAGGAAGACAGTGGGGGAGGTTGGGGGGGCCTTGAGGTTGGCTAGCCCCGCCCTGCTTCTGATAGCAGTCTTGCTCTTGGCAGTTGGCAGCTAGTTCTCTCAGCCTCCAAGACAGATGTGACCTGAGCCGCCTCTGGCTTCTGCCAGCCAGTCACGACTTTACTGCCACAGCGGACTGTCTCCCCTTTGCAATCATAAGGTGAACAAATCTCTCTTTCTCACTTTAACATGGTTGAAGTCTCGGTGGTGTCTCACAGCAGTAGAGAAGAGTAACTGCTACAGTTTGTTAAGCGTTCATTTACCATCCTTGTCCATTTCCGTGGTGAAATATCTATTTAGATCTTTTCCTATTATGTGGACCCTTCCTTCTGCTAGATTATAAAAGTTCCCCTGTGGCTGAGGAGATGGTGGTTCAGGGGTTAAGCCTCTGCCTCAAAAGCAGATAAACCTGATTTCAAATCCCAGTTCCCATTTAAAAATCTTGGGCAGAAATGGCAGCAGCCTGCACTTCCTGTCCTGGAAGGTGGAGTCTGGGAAACCCCAGATCGAGCAATAAGGAAGAAGAGCAGTTCAGGATGATTCTGGATGTCACCCTTGGGCCTCCACAGGCACACACATTCAAATGCCCTGTACACACACACACACACACACACACACACACACACACACACGCACGCACGCACGCACACATGCACACACACAGGCACGCACAAGCACGCGCATGCAGGAAAAAGTTTCCTTTGCATGGGTTCTATATTCCTTTCATCTATGTTATATTATGCTTGATATAGCTACATATCCTGTGATTTGTCATGTTATTTTTTAAATTTTATCTATCAATCTTTTATGACTTATGCTCTTGTGTCTTTTCTTATCTTTTTAAAATGTATCATGTGTGCATTCACACACACACACACACACACACACACACACACAGGCAAGCCACAGTGCATATGTGCAAGTCAGAGGACAACTTTGTGGAGTTGATTCTCTTCTTCCACCTTCATGTGGGAATCAAACTCAGGTCACCGGGCTTATGCAGCAAGTGCCTTTATTCCCTGAGCCATCTCACAACCCTCTTGTGAAATCTTTGCCTCACCCAAGACCACAAAGATTCTTCTTCATTTTTTCTTCTGTAGGTTTTATTGTTTGCATATTTTATTTAAAGCCATAGTTCAATCTGGGTCATATTTTGTAAATAGTCTGGAATAAGAATAGCATATGAGTGTTGTTTTTTATTTCATGCTAAGTTTATGTACTTTAGTATCTTTGTTGGAAAGATTGATTACCCTTTATAGAATTAGCTGGGCATCTGTTGTAAAGGTAAGCTGTGTACATATTGGCCTATTTCTGCTTGATGTCTGTCTTTATGCCAGGAACAATAATATTAATAATTAATATAGTTTAATGGTAAGACTTAAAACCAGACATAAAATTCTTTGAGTGTTGTTCTTTTTTTTAACATTTCTTATTATTATTTCTGCTCATACAAACTTAATAGGTACACCAGTTCCCTCCCTCCCTCCCCCCCAAGAGTGTTGTTCTTTTTGAAAATCAGTTTATCTAATTCTTTTCCATTTTCATGGGCATTTTTTTGAACCCACTGTGTGCTGTTCTGAAAACAGTAAGACATGAAGATGGGTTAGTGGGGGAAGTGGGGGAGGGAAGGCAGAGACAGGCTGTCAGGAATGCTGGGGAATTTAAGAGAAAGAGGGGGGAAAGAAGGGAGGGAGGGAGGGAGGAAAGGAAGAAGGGAGGAAGGAAGGGAGGGAGGGAAGGAAGGAAGGAAAGAAGGAAGAAAGGAAGGAATAGAAGTAGAGAAAGAAAAATAAAGGAAAAGAAAGAAAAGAGAAAAGAAAAGAGAAGAGGAGAGGAGAGGAGAGGAGGGGAGGAGGGGAGGGGAGGAGGGGAGGGGGAGGGGCAGGGGGAGGGGGAGGGGGAGGGGGAGAGGAGAGAAGAACCCACAGCAACAGAGAGCCCCGATTCTGTCCCTGGTGTGGTGTCCTTGGTGCTCTTGTCGTTCATAGCCTCCTCCATGCCACCAGCCAGGGATCCCTCAAATCCGTCAGAAAGCTGAGCAGGCACCAATGCATGGATGATGTCAGGCGCATCTCCACGCGGGAATCACCAGACTTGATCTAGCCGGAGAAGGCTGGAAGGCGGCATTGCCTGCGCATTCGCATGTGTCACAGTTATGCTGCACAGTTATTATCTGGTTACCGGGGTTTTTGTTTGTTTTGTTTTGTTTTTTGCGCATCTTGCCAAGAGAGCCCACATCAACACCATGGGCCAAGGGGACTGACCATACCGTCCACAGGTCTACCAGGAGAGACACCGTCCTCACTTGCCAGACCAGCATGTCCGCCCAAGTATACAGGACGCCAACTTCCTCCGTCAGTTCCCTCCATCTAATTCACCTGCCCAGGACCTAGGCCCGCCCACCCTGGGCTGGGCCTTCCCCATCTACTAGACAACGTCCTGCAGGTTCCTTCTGGGCTTAATGCAACGACTAATTCTCTACAAACGTGCCCAGAGCTTGAGCCCCCAACCGCCAGGGTAACACCTTTGTCTAACTACGACACGTGGTTTGTGATGGATTGGCACTGAAGGAGGTGCCCCAGGACCCAGCCCTGGTTCTATTTCCTTGCTTTTCGCTGACTGCAGAGCGTGTCTGAGTACCTCCACGCTCACCGGAGAGATAGTGAAAGAATACGCCGCCCTTTTAATGTGCTAGCATTTTATTGAGCACTAAAAGACGACGTCGTGGGGGAACAAACAGAACCAGAAAACGTTTTACTGAGTCACGTCGTTCAGGGCCAGGAGGACAGATACCACGCGTTCTCTCTCAGAGAGGGGCCCCAGCTTTGAGTTTTCAGTGAATGCCTAAAGAGAACAGAAGCAAAAAAGGAATCAGTGGCATGCGGTTAGTAGGGGGCGCTCGAAGGAGGGGTGCTGAAACACACATGATAGGAAAATAGAGAAAGGGATACTAGTGTGGGAGGCTTATACCAGGGTGGACTTGGAGAGACAGGAGAAAGCGCAGGTAGAAGGAGGGCTAGTCAGAACTAAGGATGTGTGAAAAGACAGGAGAGAAACCTACCACATAAGCATACCTTCTAGTCTGCCCATCTGCCAAATGCCGACCAGCTTTGTGTCTTATCAGTTAGCTCATTTTCCCCTGGCTTACCTTAAGTAAGTAATTCTTCATAGGCGTGCCTAAAGGCTCTGTTTTCAGTTGTAAGACTGACCTGTGAAACCAACTACAGGGCAAGCTCGGTACTGACTAAGCGCCTGCCCAGCCGAGAAACTGGTCTTTGAAACCTGTTTTCACTTCACTCTTTTGCAATGGACCACAGCCGATTCTTTTTGCTTGTTTCGTTTCTGGGTGTACATATGTGTACCTGTGTGTGTGTGTGTGAGCACACTTGCACAAGAGGGCACTGTGTGTGCCTGTGGCGGCCCAAAGATGACATCAACAATCATCCTGTATCGCATCTACCTCCTTGCTGCTTTGTTCTGCTCTCCCCCACCAGGCTTCACCTTCCAGAATCAGAATCGTAGGCCATTGCCATTTCCACCTGGCATTTTTATGTGGGATCTGGGGATGTGAACTCAGGTCCGTTTGCTTTTGAGGCAAAGGTTTTAACCCCTGAGCCCTCTCACCTGTCCTGCAGCCACCTCCATCCCAATGTTCTCTCTTGGCACCCAGTATACAAGGCCACCCTAATTGGCCTTCAGAAGGCTGTGGCTGCAAACCTTCCTGCTTGCTTCTGCCTTCTGTTGAAAGCGCATGACCACCCAGCACCTCTGTTTCCCCGTGCTTGAAGTGGGACCATCTCAGTGTCGATCTCAAAGGCTCCAGCTGAAGGGCTCTTGGGCCTTAAGTCGACTTTGTGGCTTTATCACATTTCAACCTGCATTCTGGGCTCAGGGCGGAGACTCACAGCGCAAAGCTCGCCAATGGACACTCCATCTGTATTATAGCGCACAATGATAGCTCCAAGTTAAAGGTTTGATGTATAGGTCTATTTTTTTATTGCCCCTGAAGAAAGTATTAAAATTTCCAGATGAGTAGCCAAACAATAAATAGATGGGGCAGATGCTGTGAATATCTGATTTTTTGCATAATAATGAGATATTGCAGGATAGCGCGCTCCACCATCCCCAGTTTGTCTAAATTATCATTCTGATTGGTCAAATGCCTAAGAAAGATGGACCAATAAAGTCATGTCAAATGAGCTACTATAAATTGGCACAGGGTAGGGTTTCCTGAGGTCCCACCTGGGGCAGGGGGAGGGGGACAGGGAGAAGGAGTTCTGCCCGAGGTAACTCCAGGTGGTTATTTTTTCTAGCCAATCTGCCCCCTGAAACCCTCTCCTCTCTGCATTAACACAAGGCAGTCGGTACCTTCTGAGGCCTCCCTCGTTGTCTTCCAGAACTGTGAATAAGAACCCAGCGCAGAACATAGTTCTGTTGGTGTAGCTGGACGATGGTATTTGTTTTGTGGGGAACACCTGCCCCTTGACTTTGCACCCCTGAGATGGCGCTTCAGAGTGTGGGGACGAGCTTGGGAGACGCTGAGACCCATCATCAGGAATGGGGATGTCAGAGAATCCAAGCAGCGCCACCTGAGGGCCTTTGACTGGAGATGCCACTTTCTCCTTGGTTATGTAACATCTGGTTGAATCTGTTTCATAATCCATGCTGCATTTTACTTTAAAGTCGTCTTTGTGGCTGATGAGTGTTCTATCGGCCGGGTTGCCTGGGAACTCTTTCTGGTGCTGTGAGTCCACATGATGTCTGTGCTTTGCAGGGCTGGCGCGTAGTAGGTGCACAGACAGTCAGTGAACCTGACACCCAGTCAGTCTAGGATGCTAAAGAGTTAACGCACCTGGAGGCTGTTCGCTTGTGGGAAGCCTTCACGTGGCCGGAGGCTTCATCCCCAGCATTACACGTACCACCGTGGTGCCCAGTTGTATCCCCAACCCTCAAGAGGCAGAGGCGGGAGGATCAGAAGTTCAGATCATCCCTGGCTACATGTCAGGTTTCAGACCAGTCTGGCCTTTATGTCTCGAGAAAAAAACAAAGCAAAACCTTAGCGTGCTCACGAAAACGTTAGCGCGATAACCCAGGATAGGATGACGGCATATTGATTTAAGAAATGCGGCTCTCGGTTCTCATGCACCAGCTGTGGACCCAGCGCTTACTACACACGGCTCAGAAAAGAGGAAAGGCTCACTCCATTTTGCGGGTGCCACTGTGGGGCATCTGCATCCGCCTCCTGGGAGTTGAGCTGGGAAGATGTGTGTGCGCACCGAGCGTGCAGCAGCCAGACCCACCGAGGAGAAGTGCACATCGCTGTCAGTATCTGGTCCATTGTAAACAAACAAAGTGTTTTTATTGATCTGGAAAGTGACAGGAGTCTCCCCCTTCATTTTCAAATCACGTTGAAAACAGAAAAAATTAAATAAATAAATAAGACTTCTTTCTTCTGACTTTTTCTCTGGCCCAACAGAGGCTGTCAGGAAAGAAGAGGACACATGAGTGGGTCATTTTCTTCTACCTACGAGAAAGCTGCCTGCGGGGTCATGATGGCTGCCTCCATCCAAGGGTACCCCAAGAGAGTGTGCATGGACCCAGGATGGTTGGATATGCTGAGATCAGTGTGTGTGTGTGTGTGTGTGTGTGTGTGTGTGTGTGTGTGTGTGTGTCCATGCCTGTGTCTATGTTATGTCCACGCTTGTGTATATGTGTGTGTGTATATGTGTGGGTGTGTGTGCTGCATATATGTGTACGTGCAGTATGTATATATTACACCTCATATGCGTGAATATGTGCACATATGTATGTTACATGTATATATGTGTATGTACACATATGTCTGCGTGCAAATGTGCTTGTGTGTATACGTGCATATGGCATATATGTATGTATGGATGTACATGTGTGTGCAAAAGTATGTCAGTCAGCTCATGTGTGCACATGTGTATGTGCGCGCACGTGTGTTATGTATATACACACATATATGCATATGTATATGTGTGCACATGTGTGTAGGTCAGAGTACACACACACGTGTACATGTAGGGGGGGTCAAAGGTCCCCCTACATGTCCCTCGCTGACCTGCAGCTCGCCTGTTATTCGGGCTGGCCTAGCCAGTAGCTCCAGAAACCCTCCATCTTTACCCCCAGCATTAGGGCTAAGGCTATCGTACCAGGCTTTTTGAACATAGATTCTGGAGCTGAAGTTAAGTCCTCCTTGTGTGCGCACAGTGAGTTCTCTGCCCACTGAACTTCTCCCCATCCTCTCCCCATCCCCACTGTCCCCTCGGGACACTCCTCTGGGCTACGAGAGTCAAGAGGTGGCTGATCTCTCGTCCACTCCCACCACACACATTCTCAAGCCACTTTATGAAAAACAAGCCTGAGACCGAGTCCTCGGGAGGCCGAGACTTGTGGTAGGAGGCTAGCCTGGGCTACATGAGCCACCATCAAGACCCCAGCCCCTCCCCTCAACAAGACTTATAACGAAAGTTGAGCGAAAGGCCACAGTTGAGTGACGGAGTCCAGCTCTCGAGTTCCTTATCTTTTGTCCTTCTGTCTGTAGCCGTCCAGCTCTGGAATGAGCCGTCTCAGCGCAGCCTGAGAACTACAATAATTATGACCTGCAGACCGGAAGCCTGCCTGGAAGATGGCTACTGTCAGCATGGGAGCTGAAGAACTGTCTCCAGTTCTAGACAAATCTCTGTGACTTTCTTATTATCACGAGGACAATGATCATTATCATTATGATTATATTTCTATAATATAATTTATAATTTAATATACGATTAGATTTTATTTGGCCTCCAACTTTCTAGACAACCACGATAACCGTGAACACTACCCCCCAATGGTCCTGCAGCCACCTCCCAAGCGCTGTTCTTAAAGGTGCATTCCACCATGCCCACTTTAGGTGGCGCTGGGTTTGGAATCCAAGGCTTCTTGCATGCTGGGCAGGTGCCCCACCCACCCCATCCTCAGGCCACAGTACCCTGAGTCCCTAGAGCATGCAGGGCAGCGAGTCACAAAAGCATAAAACTCAAAGTCGAAATCTTAAATTAAATTCACTAGAAACGGTTGGGGAATTTAACACGCCAAAGCGAACGCATTTTACATAATTGAAAACAGCGTTAGGTTAGATATAAAAGATGCTTAGTGTAACTCCCTTTGTATTAGCCAAACCAAGCAATAAGCAAACAAAACTCAGCAGCTTGGAAAGCGCCCCAACAAGAATTCCCCCGGTGGTATACTATACAACCATTTAAATTGATGGGTGTAAAAACTGCCTACTTTGTGAGAAAGTACTTATGATATACTGCTGGAAAAAATGCATGAAATAAAAATGTATTATACTAATTATAGCTACGGAAGATGCTGCGAGGAGAAATGAATTATTTTTAAAATATGCACAGGAAAATATAGAAAACGGTTTCTTTAATGTGATGTTTTTTCCCATTAAAAACTAAATTTCCATACGAAATAGAGCAAATTCCATTATGTATTTAGAAATCAAAGTGAAGTTTTCCCTAAATGGAATCATCTCTCATTGCAGTGAGATTATTTTATGTGATTTATTCAGCCTCTGTCTGTTTTGGAGGGAGACGGAGCTGGGAATTGAACCCAGGGCCTTGTACATGGCGGGGAGGGGGGCTCACTCAGCTGTTCCAGTTCCAACATCTGTCATTTCAAGAAGCGAGGGGACAGGATGGCAACTCAGTGGGTGGAGTGGTTGTCCCACATACATGAAGACCTAGGTTCAATCCCTAGCACCGTATAAAACCAGGTGTGGTAATATACACCTGTCATCTCGGTGCTTGGGAAGTAGAGGCAGGAAGGATCAGGAGCTTGAGGTTGTCCTCAGAAACATAGCATAGAAAGTTCCAGACTATTGTAGGGCCCATGAGACCTGCCTGAAGAACAAAACAGACAAAAGAATGATAATGTTTGGGTCATATTTCACTGCACCTCGAACATAATCAGTGATGTTGTTACTGAGATTGCTGATTTCTGTCTCTGCATCTGAGTTACAAATCATATTCTTATTCTTCTCCTCTGCTAATTCTAATAGCATCTGCAGTAAATAGGTGTAAGTGCATTTCCCATCATTCTGGTGGCACAAATGGCAGAAAGCTGATCTTGATGGATATTCTCATTTTTTTGACACCTGAAAGAAAATTGTTGAGTTTTTGCCCAAGGGAAAGCAACAGAGCTACTGTCAGAACCCCCCATAGTGTGCACATCAACTCGCTTTGTGTGGCCGCAACCACGGCTACCACCACCACCACCACCACCACCACCGTGCAGCCATAAAGATGGGTCCCATTAGTTCATTCTTCAGCCATAGGCATATTGGACCCATTCTGATGAAGCATGGAATGTGGGAGTGTCGTACATTCATTTGTCCATTTTTGTCTCATCTGAGGTTCTTGCCGGAAATCTTGAGACCACACAGTATTTCAGTTTTCTTTCTCCACGCTAATAAAAATATGCGGCATCCCTTGCAATATGTGATGTGGAGCTTATCGCTGATGATTTCACTGTCAAGCGTACACCGGAACGTACGTGAGTGAATTGTGTGCAGGTCCTGGCAAGAGAGCTACATGTTTGCAGCTCTGGCCTCATTTTGCAGTGGGGAAGGTCTAGGGGTTGAGCTGCGGGGATTTTCCTCTGCTCCGGTTTCCGTGTGGTGTGAAAACATTGTTGCTTGAAATGTCTCTCTGGGGAGCTGCTCTAATTAATGCAAAACACTCTAGATACTACTTAATAAATACTAAGCGTCTTCTAAGTGGCACAAAATTAAGATCCTTTGCTAAGTGCCCCCCCCCCCTAATATGCTACTGTGTCAGCAGAACGCACAGGGTCTTTGGACTAAGCGAGCTGAGCCGTGTGCAGCCTGAGCTCCTTCTGATACCAGACAATTCTTTCTGTTTTATAGACCCCACAGATGCAGCCTAGGGGGAACCCTCTAGGGACCAAATTAACTGAGTAAATAAAAATATCCAGGCAGCAGGAGCATGCATCACAATCACAATGTATCCAAACAACAGATACTTTTAAAGAGCACTCTGTATCCGCCAGCCTCTTGGGAGTTAGTTCCCACCCCTCCCAAGGGAGTGGGTTGATATTAAGTGTTTGAAGACCCAGGCAAAAAAAGGGGAGGGGGGCTGTCACCAAGAAGAATCTTTTGTCCCAGTATTCCTGACCATGTCCTAGAGGGAAAAGAAAATCTTCTCAGGAAGGTTTTGTTCAAATAAGTCTTTTTGTGTGTGTGTGCGTGTGTGGACAATTTCTGATTGGTGTTTCCTTGACTTTAATAGCCAGTGATAAAATTGTAAAGCACACTCTGCAACATCTTTTTCCCACCTTCAGGTCTAAGCTGCATCCCCTTCCCCTTCCCTCTCCCAGCTCCAAACACTAATCCCTGTAATTAAATAGAAATAATGTAGGTATAACTTTATGAATCTTCAAGCGAAAAATGGAAAGTATTAAAAGTCCCAGTGCATCTGGAAATAGTCGAAGACCAAAATAAATAATAAGTAAATAAATAATAGAAATTTCTCCAGATACTCATTCATCAAAATGAGATCTCATATTCCAATTTGACCCAGAAAATTGATTCATTTGTCTGCAATTACAGCCCAGAAGTCTAGAGAGTTCCTTTTGATCTTTTCTAGTTCTGCCCCTAGAAACAGCTCACAAGACTTGCACAACTTGGATGCATGTGGAAAGTTCTCCAAGACAGAAATGTTAGCCACAGACATCCCCTTCAGGGAATAAAATTTAGCCTTGGAAATTCTAACTAAAGAGGCTGACTCTCCCTCCTGATTCGTGCATAGTATAACCAACCACTATAGTGGCCAAACTGGGGAGTTGGCAGAAGAGAGAAGGAAAGGGGGAAAGAAAAAGGGAGAAAGAGAGAAGAGAGAAAAGAGAGGAGAAAGGAAAGGAGAGAGGAGAAGAAGAAGGGGAGAGGAGAGGAGAGGAGAGGAAAAGGGAGAGGAGGGAAGGGGAAGAGAGAAAGAAGAAAGGAGAGGAGAGGGGAATTCATAAAGTTGAAAGCTCAGGCAGGGTCTATTTTGACAGTAGTGACCAACTGTTAACTGAAAGAAATTTGGATTTTGACATGACACTATTCTAGTCTTTACAAACAACTGTTGACATAATCCTGGAGATACATGCGATTTGGAAATGTTCCTATCAACATAGACAAAGATTTACAAAATCAGACTTGGGATCTCTGGCCCTGAGTGGGTTCATTGATTGCCAAGAGTTCCTTGGGAATCCCCCTTGCCCACCCCCCGCCCTCCCCACACACACTCTGGCTCACTCACTTCCCCTCCCCCACTTTTTCTGAAGCCCAGGATGCCGGGGCCACAACCCTCACTGTGAGGCAAGCAGAGCCCGGGCCAAGAGAGAGGAAGATAAAATGAATTTAAATTCCAAAGGGGTTCCAGCGCCTGGTTTCCTAGTGCCCAAGTCAGCAATGTGTTTGTGAAAATTCAGCTTTTTTGTCTCCCAGTAAAAAGGGGCTAAATCTACATCGGTGGCCCTGTCTTGGGTCGCTATTCTTTCCATTTTCTATTCGAGCGAATGAAGTGGCTGGGACCCTTCATTTGATCTACTCAATTGCATAAAGTGACAGAATTCTAATATATTTGTTTAAAGCTCTTCAATGGGCTTTTACTTTTTTTTTTTTTTTTGCTTGCAAATGAAGTATTCTCCAGCAAAGTGTTACCCCCGTTACACTCCCCTAACACTGGGCCATATTTCATAACTCGGGCCGTGGTTTGAAGTGATCCGGAGAGGAGTTTTAGACTCCCAAAGTGGAAAATAAAGAAACAGATGTGAAACCATTGTAGATTCTGAGAGCGGGCTCTGGGGGCATTGTGCCCCCACGGCGGGCGGTCCCTTTCAGGCTGTAATTGAAACATATTAATTAGATAATTTGTTGTTAGTTTAAACTAAACAAATGCATTCCCTTTGAGACTTCCCAGCCTCCTGGGTTGGGCTGTTTTTATTGTTTATTTGTTTGTTTGTGTATTTGGGTGTCTTTCTGCTTGCCTAGCTTTGAGGAAAAAAAACATATATCAATTGGGATTTATGTTAAGGATGTAAGAATAGCCCTCGGTGTGTAAAGGTTAAAGCATACCTCTTTCTCTCACTGCACCTGGGCGAATGAATGGAAAGGCCACTGTCCACTGTTCTGGCTTGGGTTTATCTTCCATCCATCCTCCATCATGACCTTCCTTGGACACCCGGGCCCTGACGTCACTCAAACTTCTCATCCACCCAAAAGAATGAAAGGCTAATGGTTGGGGGAGGCATAGACCAGAATTCCTTCCCATCTTCGCTTCTTCTCCAAGTCCCAAGTCATCGAGGAGAAATCATGAGAGCTGCTTTGGCTTCCCACTTAAGAGCAAGGAGTCCTTCCATATACAGTGCAGGTCTTCAGATTCAGAGGAAGCAGTTTTAAGATATAGTTCAAGTTGCAACCATGGGAAAACCCAAAAGTCATTGAAGAGCCTAGCTCCCAAAGCCAAAACCTTCATGAGGATGTCAGCATAGCCCTACCCAATGCTGAAAATAGAAAACAACCCAACTTTGCTTGGTTCTTAGGATTAAAGAGCAGGCACCCACCCGCCCCTGCCTGGTGGCATTCCTGTGTTTGTTCAAAGCTGAGTGTCTTGATTTTGGACTTGTACCAGGTGCAAAGATTTAACAAGACAAAGAGGACGTCACCAAGTCCTCACTTCCTGGGACCCTTTGGCTAAACCTGTGCAGGCTCAAAGGTGGGGGTGAAGGCTGGGTTGCAGTGGGGTAGTTCATGTGTGCTTGGGTTGCCTCGCCATCTCCGGTCAAGGTCAACCTATCATCCGTGGGTATTTTTTTCCTCCTTTCTTTATTCAACTTTGTCTGAGAAGAGATGTCTGTCATGAAAGGAAGACGCACTCACAATGCCCAAGTTATTTCATTCTTCCCAACACACCATGGCGAACTTACCAGCTGAAAAGAGCACTCTCCAATACGGAGCAGAGATCTCCGCTTTGCTAGAATCCAGACATAAGACCTGTGCCTAATCGCTTTCATATATTAAATATGGATATGCACACACTACTGACCTGAGGAGACCTGCTGCTATTAACAGGAGAATAACTAACCAGGGGTGGAGGCTGGTGGCTTATAAAATCTTTGAGGCCCACATTAGCCCTTCCTTCCCAGCTCACATTCAGGCTTAACAAATTGGATGAGATCCGAATATTCCAGAAAGGGTCTTGATTTTATTTTTTAGGAAACTAAAAAAAAAAAAAAAAAAAAAAAATCGACTTTAAAAAAATAGACGATTTCTTCTTGAGAACTAAGTTTCATGTTTTCCTTGCCAAGGTGACTAAGTCGTCCAAGCTTTCTTTGGTTGATCTTGTTGATATAATTGTGAATTGGTCTTGATGAATGAATTTGGTTGTCCCCTGTCTAAAGGACTTGTTAGCGTCATGCATTTTAATCAGCCCAAGATTCTTTTATTTTCCACTTTTTTTTTTTTTTTTGGGCTGTGTGTGGGATCTTTGCTTTAAAACAACCGTCACCGTGGGATTGATTATTCTTTGAGTTAGTATTAAAGTCGTTTCTAGGTAGTCCTCTAGTTACACACTGGTCCAAGTGCCAAGAGCGCTCCACGTTTCTGCTTCCTGATGCTGTCTCCTGTTTCAACATTTACACAGCGAAGTGTTGCTCGCCATTTGAGTTCTCTTTGTCTTGTAACTTCATTAGCTGAATACACACCTCACTCTGGAAATATTGCGACCCCTTCCACAAAGTGTCAATTAGCCCGGAACCATAAATTCTTGGCAAGTTTTAATGCTTTGAAGGAAAACAAAACAAAACAAAACAAAAAAACAAGGAAGGCAAATACTCTTGAAAGACGCAGGCATTTAAAGACACTTCATTCACAACTTTGAAATAAATGCATCAAGCTATCCCCCCCCACAGGAAAGGACCAAAGAAAACTGTTTCGTACAAAGCAAACAGGTTTCTTGAAAGAGAAGGTGAACCTTTAAGTGGTTTCTGAAAGAAGGACATTTCAAAGACGGCAGTGACTCAAAGGGAGAAAGAAACTAATTCTCCCAACAAGTAGCATCCAGGCAAAGTCCCCAGTAAAGCCAGCCTGGAATGAGTTTTGGAATCTCCTTCTGCTCAATCTCTAAGAAGCCTCAAGTTTACATAAGTGTTGTCTGTTTCATAAATGCATATTTAAAGTAAAATTTAAAAACACATAGGAAATATTGTATTTTTCCAGAGAAGGTTTTCTCGAAGCACCCCACCTGGACACTGATTTATAACAGACATTAGATTTTCTTCTCCATAGTCCACCTGCACGACTCCTCCCAAACCTTCTGTGGTCAGGATACGACATAAAACAAGGCACAGGACTCAGGTGAGGAGCTGCAGAAAACACTCCAGGTGTCTCGTGGAAAGCTGGGGTTGGTTGCAACTCTGCAAAAACACACAAAACTTACAACTCGAATTTACACATTTTAATGAGAAAATATTATTCAGACTAGATCATAATTTAATGTAGACACCGCTTTGAAATTCAAGCATGCTGAGAACAAGAACGTCAGTGTTTAAAATTCCATGCTAATTCTGTACAGGGAGGAAGAGAAATGGAAGAAGAAATTTGTCCCGCTCTGAATCTCATAACATTTTGAAGCTCCTCTTCTTTTTAACTAAAGCGAGTCTCGCCAGAACAAATGTCCCTTTTTCAGTCAGTGGCCTAGGAAACTAACAGGAATATACCAAACAAAAGTGCATTTTACACAATGTAGAATCATTCCTATTCACAAGTATTTACATCTCTTGCAGCCCTTGATCCTCAGGGTAAAGTTCTTGAAACAAACAGGGGAAAGTCGGTTGCCGCCCCCCACTGCTCCCACTTATTCAAGTTCCTCCCATAACCTCGGCGCTTTCTCCGCTTTCTCCGTTGGGCTTAGTTCATTTTCTTTTTCTTTGCCTTCCTTCTTTCTTCATGAAAATAAATAGCTTTCAAAGTCTCTACACAGTAAGAAAGTTACCATTCCAATGAACTTTCTCACCCCTTCCATTTTCCCCTAAAATCTGGCCAGAAATGCAGAGTAAACATTTGGCTTAGGACAAGCGCAGGGAATCATCGAACCATAGGCTTTGCTCCCGCTACTGCCCAGCCAGGATGAGTCAAACTTTCTGTTTACACTTTTACAGTGCGTTGTAAACAATCCCAGGTTAACTTTTGAGTTTATTTTGCTGTGTGTGGAAGACACCTCACTCCTCATTCCCGGCTCTGGAAATCTTTTGGCAAGAAACAAAACCTAAAAGAGAAAAAAGAGGGGGCAAGGAGGAGAGGGGGGAGGAGGGAGAAAGGGAGAGGGGAGGAAGAGAGAGAGAGATTGACAGAAAGATTGATACAGATTGAGAGAGAGAGAGAGAGAGAGAGAGAGAGAGAGAGAGAGAGAGAGAGAGAGAGAGAGACTGACTTAGCTGAAGCCCTGGAGGCTGGGCCCTACTGGGAAGCCGCCGCATCCACCCAGTCCTGCCCACAGGCGGGAGGGGATTTAGCGGTTCCTTTTGCGCAGCATATTTCCAGGACCCGAGGCCGCCTGGGCGGGCGTCTGCCCCTCCGCAGTTTCTCTAGTCTTGAAATTGCGCTGAGGGTTCAGAGACGCTGTTATATGGAGAGATGCTCTTAGATCGGTAGACAATGTTCTTAGGTGGGAAGGCGCAGCAGGGAAATTGCCGCCTGTTGAATTGGGGAGGGGGTGTCGAGGCCCTGGACAGAGCGGCTTGGCTGGGCTTGGCCCCAGCTTCCCCTGGTCCTAGGGACCGGGAGGAAAACTCTGCCCCGCGCCCTTCCCTCAAGTTTGTAGTTTTTCTCCTAGGTCCCAGATCCAAAGTTCACATAGGAGAAAGGATTGGAGGAAAAGCAAAGCGGACTAGTCAGCAGGACGGTATGGGGATCAGAGGGGGCCGGGTCGCAAGTCGGGAAAGCTGTGAGTGGGGGGTGACGGTGGGTGAGTGAACGAGAACGAGGGGGCGCCCCACCCTCTACGGGTCAATGCACCGCCACCGAATGCAAAGCGGACGCGGGGCTGGTGAGCGTCTCGCTGGGGGTGGCGGGGCTGCTTTGGCTGGTGACCGTCTGCGAGGACGTGGGGCTGAGGGAGGGTGGCGTGTTCGACAGCAAGGCGGGGATGGGCGCAGGCAGCGCGGGCAGCGCGGGCACCGCGGCCGGCGTGGGCTTGATGGGCACGGGGATGGCCGGCAGCGTCTGGCCCGCCGCGTGGCACAGAGGCTTCAGTGGTACCCCGTAGGCGCCATAGTCACCGCTCGCCATGGAGATGGGGGTGGCCGAGTCGATCATGCCCGCAGAACCGTACACGTGGGGCCAGCCGGTGCCCAGAGGGCTGCCCATGGTAGTCAACTGGTTGGGGAGCGGGTAGGCAGCGGGCACCGGCTGCATGGCAGAGAAAGCCAACCCCCCGGGCATCTTGTACTCCCGCGCGATGATGTTCTCGATGGCGAAGGGGTGTTTGAAGCCCGAGGGCTGCGCCACGCCGCCCAGGTTGTAGGCGGCGGCGGGCATCTGCGGCAGGTGTGTGCCGGAGGCGGCCAGGGCGCTGAGCCGCAGCTTGGCCTGCTGCTGCAGGTACTGCGCCGCGTCGGCCGGCTTGCTGGGCGCCAGGTGGTCGGACTTGAGCACCTTGAAGCGCTTGCGGCGCCGCAGGAAGCTGCCGTTCTCGAACATGTCTCCGCAGCTGGGGTGCAGCGCCCAGAAGCTGCCCTTACCCGGCTGGTCGGGCCGCCGCGGGATCTTGATGAAGCAGTCATTGAAGGACAGGTTGTGGCGCAGGCTGTTCTGCCAGCGCTGCGTGTTCTCCCGGTAGTAGGGGAAGCGGTCCATGATGAACTTGTAGATCTCGCTCAGCGGCAGCATCTTCTCGGGCGAGCTCTGGATGGCCATGGCGGTCAGCGAGATGTACGAGTAGGGCGGCTTCTGGTCGCTGTACGTGTTGCGGCCGGGCCGAGGCATCTTCGGCTGGCGCGGCTGCCTGCCGTGGCTCCGCGCGGGATCTGGGGAGGTGGGGGATGTGGGAGGTGATGGAGGATCAGCGACACCCGGGCGGGGGGTAAGGGGGGAAGAGAGAGAGAGAGAGAGAGAGAGAGAGAGAGGTTCTGCCTGGCGGGGGCACAGACTTGGAGGGATGCACGCGAGCTGGGGGCATCAGGCAACTTTGCGCACGGAACCGGCCCAGGGCCGGGGGACGCGGGGAGTTGGGAAGACCGCGGGCGGCGAAGCCAGCTGGAAAGTAAGTGGGATCTGGATCCGAGCGCGCGGACCGAGCGAGCTCCTCACCTTAAAGTTGCTCCAAGTTGCGCGTCCGCATCCGGGACACCGCCACCGGTAGCCGGGGTCCCTTGCCGAGCGCAGCCTGAGCGCAGTGGCGCGGCTCCGCCGGTCCCTTCTGTGCAAGCCCGGGCTTTGCTGGCGCTCAGCCCCGCCGTAGGTCCCCGCGGGGCGGCCGAGCTGGGCTGCAGAGTCCGGGGTGGCAGGGACCCGTCGCCTCGGGGTTCCGGGGGGCGCTGCTGAGGGCTCCGCGGCTCCGCAGAGCTACGTGGCTGCTTCCATGTCCTCCTGCGAACCATCTGATAGTTTTAAGCGGTGACAGAGGCAGAAAAGACCCCTGGAGCGGCGCTTCATTACCGTGCCACTTCTTGGCTATCATATGACAATCGCCTTGGGAGGAGGAGGAGGAGGAGGGAGGGGGAGCAGGGGCTGCGGAGGGAGGGGACTGAGGGAGAGGAGAGCCAAAGCCTGGCCGGCTCGGGCTTCGTCCACACCTATTTACCAGCACACCTTGGCCAATGGGCATCACTTCCAGCCGGAGCCTGGGCGAGGAGCCGAGAGATTCCACGGCCAGCGAGCAGCCTGAAGGTGTGAGCGGACCGGCCAATGCGCTCGCTCGCTAGCTTGCTCGCTCGCAGACGGAGCTGCCACCGTGCCGAGGATACTTAACATGGAAATGGCTTAGCTGGCTGTTCTGTTTCCTCCGCCTAGAATCGGGTTTGTATCCTTAGCTAACTTGGGGCCTAGGCACCATCCCGGAGCCACTCTATTCTCCCCGACTTGGCGCTCCCCTTGGATCGGGGGTGAGGGTTGTTATAGTGGAATTAGAATGAAAACAATCGTTCCCCACGCGTGATCCCCCACCCCCAAGAGGCAAGCGGGTCGAAGTTCCATTTGAACTTCTACGGCTATGGCTTCAGCTCTGTGCGGTTGAGAGTGGAACTTTGAGGGGGGGGAAGTGATGAGATTTTTATTTTTTAAATATAGAAGTAACCAGACAACACAGGGTTGGATCCTTGTTTGGATCTGAATGAATTAACCAAGTTGAAAGGCAGTATAATATATCTGAGCAGAAGAGAGGTGGTCTTTTGCTTTCCGTATCTTTCATCGATTTGATGGGCACTATTAGTAGACTCAAGGGATGTTCAGGACCACCCCCCCTCCTTGTGGACCCTAGCGAGACCTGGGTTTATCTGGCACACTTTATCACCAGATGGATTCTAAGGTCTCGGTCTCCGTTCCCCCCCCACCCCCCCCCCAGCTAGATTCATTGAAACTTTAGCAGTCTGGCATTTCCTGGAAGTTTGTAAATCTGCATTTTATAGTATGGCACCCCCCCATGCCTTTAAAAAAAAAGCATATGAAGAATCGATTTAGAATTTGAGAACCCCAGAAAAGTTATCTGAGCCTCCCTCCCCCTTTAGTAAGACTCACCAAGGGCCAGAAAGGTTTTTATGGGGGGGGCGGGGGTGAAAGGTGAAGATGTGGCTCTGGTCATTCTGTCTGTCGAGGGCGAGCAGACCCCTTTTGGCTTGGATTTGTCTCTTGAGGGTTAAATGAATCATCTCCATCATCATTGACGTCATCATCATTATCTTCTTCTTCAAGCTGATATGAGATAGAGCTGACCCGATGGAATGCTCGTAATCTTTGAATGGTGACCTAGAGTGGCCACGTTTTCTGTACATTCTCAGGTCTTCCTGGTGTTCAAAAGAAATGTTTAACTGTGCTGCTAAAAAACTCCATACCTACACAGAACCATGTCTAGAGTCTAGGAATGTGGAAGCTGTCTTGCATGCCTGTCTTCTTTCGTCCCATTTTTTTTTTTTAAAGGCGATGGTTCTGGAGAGTTCTGAGTATGATTTTTTTTTACACTTTTAAGTTATATTGGCACATCATTATTAGTAGGATTGTTGGTGTTAACGTTTTAAAACAGACCTTTCAACATGCCGATGCTGGATGTGCACATACAAACACAGACACATGCACACACACACACACACACACACACACACACACACACACATACACACATACCTTTATTAATCAGTTTCCAGTGTGGTCAATAACTCACCAAAACGTAACTTAAACACGACGAATTTAGGAGATTAAACATTTTCATTAATATTGAAATGGCTCTCGGGTCTGGGCTGCCTCGCTTGACATGCAAGCGCACGTTTTTCAATATTAGCAGAAGTGCTTGAAGAAAAGAATAATGTCGCCTTAATTCGGAAAAAAATAACTAGAAGGAAGAGGCGGGGGTGAGAAGGTGGGTTGGGGGGGCGCTGACCTGTCTCTGGGGGCAAGGTTGGAGTACGGTGGATTAATGGGTTGATTTGCAGTAGAGGCAGTAGTGCTTGCTCTCTGTAGAGCCTGGGGGCAGAGCAGCTTGGGCCGAAGCAGCTGTACTTGCCTGAACCCCAAATATGGAGGAGTTCCTGGGCTCCAACTAAGCTCTAGAGTCCTGAAGCGGGGGAGCTGGGAATCCAAAGGAGTGGAGAAGCCCCATGATACTTGGGGGGAAGAGAGTGGATGATCCACGGTTTTCTAGGCCACGTTACAGCTGGCCTCAGAGGTATACCACCAAGAATTGTGCCCCAAGAGGGACAGGGAGACATTTCTGAGGGAAGCATCTGGGGCCTGGGAGCCCCTAAGTACTCCCAGATTCCAACTGACATAAAAGGACACCTGAAGTATTTATGGTCCTTGGATTCGATGTCACGAACACTGCAGCAATAGACCTTGGATTCCGCATTGACAGCGTGGAAGGGTCTTTTCTATCCAGGTTAAGGGTGCAAATTAAGGGTGAGGAAATGGAAGGGGAATCTCAAAAGTGTTTTCTTATTTCAACAATTGACATTTCGTTGCCTTTGCCAAGGGCCGTGTGTGTGTGTGTGTGTGTGTGTGTGTGTGTGTGTGTGTGTGTGTGTGTGTGTCTGAAATCCGGCCCTCGGAGTAAACAGACGATTAACTAAATTCTAAGCATGGAGGTGTTTGAGTTAGAAACATTATGTGGGAATAGCTCTTTGTCCATCTCCCCCAGGAAACTCTTTGAACGCACAATGACACAAGTAGGAATCTCTGCAAGGAATTTTCAAAGTCTAGCTACAGTAGAAACAGGGGTTCAGGCCCAGACCTAGGGGTTCTTTAGATAAATAGAACAAGATCACATATGTGTGTCTTGCCAGGGGAGGAAGGAGGGAAGAAGTTGTAATGTGCGTGTGCATTTAAACCTTATGTTTTTCTACAAAGTTGCGCTTCCTCACTTCTGCTGAAGGTCTTTAAAGCCCACAGGAGGGGGAAGGATCCCTACACATTGTTTACAGCATTTTAAGACTAACATTATTAGAAGGAGGGAAAGAGCATTTTCTAGAAATCTTGAGAAATGCATCAGTCTATTGTAGGGAACTCAAAGCAAACAGAAGCCTACGATAGAAAAGGAGGGGGACGGCAATCCGACCCTGAGGCTTAGGGGGCTGTTGGGAAAACTATATAAAATCCACGTAAGTCAATTATATCCATTCGCAAACTAAATGGAAATCTCTTTGGTGCAAGAGCTATTCATGCATCCGTAGAGCCCACCACCGACCACCTTTCTGCTTGGGAGAGTTCGCAATAGCCTCTTTTTCCCACAAGCTGGACCACACACGGCTGCAGATTTTGTAATAATTTATGCTAATTTCCCTCCATAAATCCACAATTCGCTGCAGTGGCACTCGGGCTGCAGAGAGAGTAAAAAGGGGACGGAGGGGTGACAAATACAATATTGATTTTGATTCCTTGTGTTGTCAAGCAGGTGTGTGTGTGTGTGTGTGTGTAGGGTGGAGGGGCTGGTTGTGGAGGCAGGAGAGCAAAGCCCTTCTCAAACCCCCCACTCCTCCCTGAAAAACAACCAAGCCCCGGTTTGTTAATATTTACCCAACAGCGACGGGAGGTGGAGGGAAACTACCCAACAGCTTCCCAAGGTTTCCCAGGAGCCAAAAACAATACGGCTGCCCCACTTGGAAAGTGACTCTTGCGCCTGCCGGCCAGCCCCAGCCACTGAGCCTGCCCCCCTCCTTGCAGCCCCCTCTCTCTCCTTCCTTTCCTTCTCTATCCCTAGCTTCTCCTCATCCCCCTCAGGTCTTCTTTTCGCACTGTTTCTACCAAATTGGTAGCGACCTGTGCGGGTGAGAGAGTCAGGACCCAGGTGGGCATGGGTGGGGGTTGAAATAGGAGGTGCCCCATCCTCCCACAGTCACTCCCCGGCTGCTGCGCTTACTCTGGGAAACCCGCGCGAATGCCTCGCGTGGCTTTCCTCATCCCTCGCTCTTCACCCAGTCTGAACTTTGGTGGCGTGAAACGACTTAGCTTTCTTTTCCAAGGGATTTGGTTCCCGGGGGATTCAGCACTAAAACAAACTTCTTCGGCCTGTCAGGGGTCAATTAAAAAAAATTGCCTCTCTGTCGCAGGGCTGCTTGTCCTGGGGATTTGTGACACCCCCACCTCACCCCCAGCACATCTCCCGACCTGTTTGTTTTACAGGTCTGAATTTGGGGAGCCGAGTGAGGAGCCTCAGCGGCTCCTGGGGTCCCGAGGGCACCGAATGCCCAGGCGCTTGAGGGTTCGCAGGACCCGCACCCCCTGGCCCAGGGACACGAACCCCTCCCCCAGCCGCTCTTCTGCAGAGAATGCCAGGGAGCTAGGGGTGGGCACTCGGAAGGGGAAGTGCTTGCCAATCTTGGGCCAGTCTCCGCTCCGGCAGCAAATGTCACCCTATCCATCTCTGCCAGCAGAGTGTCTTCCCGGCCTCACCTTGCCGCGCAAGAAAGGTACACGTTTTTACAAGCAGGAAAGAACCCCGGAATCTCATCAACTGGTTACCGGGACCTTGGAGGCAAACGTCTGGCCAGGGAGATGCCAAGGAAACTGTTGCTAAGTATCCTACTGTCCAAAGTGACACCCACCTTCCTCCTGCTTCTAAGAAACACCAGGGACTCTGCACCTCCTGTCCCTGTTCAAGACTGTCACCCCAGCAGGGAGGGGAGACTTCAGGGGCGCACCTTCCTTGCTGCTCCCCAGGGAGACTTCCCGTCCCGGCCTGGGTAGTTAAGGCCGTTCTGGCTGTGGCTGGAGCCCCCAGACTTGTGTTTTTGCATTAGCGGGAAGAGATTGTGCGACCCCACGGTTAACAGGCCATCCGTCTCCCCCAGGGACTGCGAGACCCAGCTTTCCTTCCTCCTTAAGCTGCCCCCACTAGGTGTCAGGACTCCTCGCCCCTCCCCCGCCTGTCCCATTCTTTCCTGATACGCCACCGGTTCCAAAGTCCGTGAAAACAGCCCTTTCCCAGCTGGGCACAATGCCCTCTTTTTTGGAATCGGTTTGCTAAATACCATTTGCTCTTTGCTGTGGTTTGCTCCGAGACCTCGTGGCTCAAAGAAAGAAAGAAAGGAAGGAAGAAAGGGAGGGAGAGAGCAACTTAGTTTCCAAATCAACAGTCTTCCTGCGCACAGACAACCGCTTAGCTTTCCACCGCAGCATCGCCAAGCCCACAAGTGTATTTGTCTGTGGGACGGGTTTGAAAAAAAAAAAAAAGTCACTGGAATATTTTTTTGGAGGGGGGGGGCTGGGATAAATCCCCTCCGCAAGTTCTGAAACGCCTGGCATTGTGTGAAACCGAAGAAGGAACTCCATCCAATCTATTATATTTTATTGGAGGAAATATTGCTAAAGCTACCTTGGTATTGAAGGGATTAGCTTGCTTTTCTCTGGGCTCCTAACTCTGGGGTTAAGACAGCAGTAGATCAACTGTATAGTGTGCGCTGTTGGCTCATTTGTAGGGGCAGAACAAAGGTTGGGCTAAGCCAAATTGCATTGCACTTGTGAACCAAGTCTTCATGTGAAGTGTCTTTTACAGCGGGGGGAATGAGAACAATTTCGTGTATGTCTAAAAGGGAATCACAAAGCCACTTTCTGGACTATCTGAAAGTGAAGTAGCGAGGCGTGACATTCCCAGGGTGAGGAGAGACAAAGGCAGGGTCAGCCAGACGAAAGAGAGAATCAAACAGCCATTTTCACATGTCTGCCTCCAACCGCTGCACTTCTCCATAATAGGAAACAAATGTTGTAAAAGGAGGGATTGCCCCATTCATTCAAAATAGCAAATGATAGCTAAACAACATTGTGAAAACTGAATCAAGTCCGTGCAGTACCACCCAGAAAAAGCATTGTGTTTTGTTTAATAGCAGGGTGGAGCAAAGGGTCTTTTTTTTTCTTCTTCTTCTTCTTCTTATTTAAGGAGGATGAGAAGAAAAATCATTCTGTACTTTCAAATCAGCTTCTTTTTTTGTTAGAAATTATTTGTTTTCTTAGCTTTTTTTTTTTTAATCAGCACCTCTGGCTTGGCATTGCTAAAAATTTTGTGTGCATGTGTGTGTGTGGGGGGGAGATTTGCAAGTTAATTTTGAATTTCAGAAAGTATCCTGGGACTTCTATTAAGTTGGAAAATGGTTTTTAACTTTCTTTGAAAGCATTATCCAGAAGGAACGAGAAAAAAAAATTGAGCGCCATAGAGTAGTTGGACTTTATCATAAACTTGAATATAATTGGAACAGGAAGGCTGATGTACTTTTGAAATGAGGCATATTTTGCGGCCATAATATTTCAGTTGGGGTGCGCGCGCGCGCGCACACACACACACACACACACACACACACACAATTTGTTTTGAAAGTAGGTAACCTGAGGGTCTCCAGCCTTAACTCCCTGCTCTTTGCTTTGTTTATTCAGGCTGGGGAGGGAGGGGAAGCCGAGCTCGGCGGTCGCAGCCTTGAGCAGGGCGGGTTTTCTTAATAGCAGAAACAGGTTTCTCTAAAAACCTCCACGGCCTTTCGGATGTACTAATGCGCTGCGTAACTGGGAAGTTGAAAAGTATTTGATTTTGTCTTTCTTTCTCCCTCTCCACTTCTCACTCTCCCTTTTCTCCTTTTTTGCTTTTTGTGTCCACGAGTCCCCCGCTGAGCAACCACCCACAAAGCGAGCTGAAAAAGAGCGCAAAGAAAACGGTTGATCCTGCACCCCTCACCCCCCCAGCTGAGAATGTCTAGGGGAGGGGCTTGGAGGAACCTGCGGTGTCTTTGGGGGCAGCCGCTGGCCCCGGAGAGGGGTCTTTCTTTCTAGTAAGGGTTCACCTAGATCCAGGGCTCTTGGCAGTGGGGCGGGCTGAGCAACTCCTCGGTTCCCGTCGCTCGCTGAGCCTCACTCAGCTGGGCGCAAAAGCAGTGAGGGCAGCTGGGGGTCTCGGTGGACTGGATGAGATCCCCCTTTTTGAGCACCCTCCGGGTTTCCTTTTCCCTCTTCCCCTCTACCTTCATTCCTGTTTCTATGACCGTCGCGGGTGTGCCAGATCCCAGATGCCGGGGATCTTGCAAACCGGCTAAGTCCGGGTAGCTCTGCCCTGGGATCCTGGGGAGGGGAGGGGGGCGGGCATTTCCTAGTGTACCCACTTCAGAAGAGAAGAAGGAGGGAACAGGAAGCAAGCCCCCAATAGCCCTTCAGACTTTAGGGTGGCTGGGGGGTCGGGAGCCTCAGAACACTGCTCACTCATCTCCTAGGTTCACCGGCTCCTGGCAAGTTGTGGGAGACGTTGGCACTGACAGCCCGGGGGGGGGGGCACCGTCTCAGTGATCTGAGTAATCCAGCTACTTTCACGTCCCTGCATTATCCTTATTTTCGTTGGATGAGTCCTGATTTCGTTAAAATCAACTATTGATTTCACGGGGTCACTTTCCCTAAACAAGTCCCCTTTATCTAGAACCACAACCACAGAGCATTTAATACTTTTGAGAAGACAATTAATTGTCTTGGGAGGGAGAAACATTGTGAGATTTGATGAGTGAGGTAGGCTGCCTTTCCCCCCTCGCCTCGCTGGCTTGTCCCTCAAAAAACCTCCAGGACTGACAGTTTTCAAGGCACAATTCTAAATGACCACAGGTTGGGGGATTGGGGGAGTGTTCCTCTCTCCTTGAGGTTTGTTATCCTTTGTACAACTGATCTATTTTTTTTTTTCAATTAAAAAAAAAAAAACAGCCGCACAGAAACCAAGTAAATAAACTAGCCTTGTTCTCTCTCTCTCTTTCTCTCTCTCTCTCTCTTCTCTCTCTCTCATTCTGTGTGTGTGTGTTTGTCTGTCTGTCTATCTCTGTACTTTCTGTTTTACACCCTTTCTCCCTAAGATGTGCAGAGCGCATCCATCAACTGGGTTCTCTCCATCCTCTGTTGTGGGTACTGACTCCTCTTTGCTTTGCGCCGCTGCAGCCCAGGACCTGTTGATGGTTTGGAGAGCGGCAGCGCAAGAGCTCGGAGTGGAACTTGGTTATGTAAACTCCTTGTGTACTTCGCATTATCAGCACGCTGTCTAGAGGCAATGTAGATTTTCTAAAGATCTAATGAATAAACAAGCAGCAACTGCTGGTGGAGTCATTTACATTGTTAATGCAAACACGTGTGTAATAAATATGCATTTGTGTGCTTTCCAATAAACTCTTTGGAGTTTTTAACCTGTGGTGAATTTTTTTTTCTTTCAAAATGAAGGGGTGGGGAGGAAGATGTCTTTCCAAGAACAGGGTTTACTTCGCTTGCTCCATGTGGGTTTAAAGGGGGAAAAAGATTCTGTGTTGGAACCCGGTGTCAGGTCCGAGATGTGGCTGTCACTGGTAAGGAAAAAAGATTAGCAGAGATGCACACCTTCCATGGACTGGGCAAGAAAAAGAGGGGGGACTTGGAGCTCCACATGAGAGTGCTGGGGGGGGAGAAAGAGAGAGGACAATATCTCCCTCTGGATTCAAACCTCCTCCCCCAATTGTGGCCACCCCCCACCCCCAAAATACCAAAATAGAAATGCTGTAGACGTCCTTTTAGATCTGAGTTGCCCGACCTGGAAGGAAAAAGTTTCCTTGGGATTTTATTGACGGTCGCTGTTGAAGCTTCGGGGAAGGGGGGGAGAGGGGAGAGAGAGAGAGAGAGAGAGAGAGAGAGAGAGAGAGAGAGAGAGAGAGAGAGAGAGAGAGAGGAACATTGAGGTCAAGTTATCCCACACAGAGCTTCCCCCCTCAGGACAGCAGCTCTGGGCAGCAGAAATTGGGGTGCTTCCTGGAGCCACACCTGTCAGGCCATAGGGTCTGGACCTAGTCGGGAAGTTGGGAAATTAAGAGCTAGGAAAACTCGCTCTGCTCTTCCTCAGCCACTGACTTCAAGCCAGGCGACCACGCAGGGTAAAATCTTCCTCCGCCAACCAGGTGCCACTTCTTTACCGCGCTCCAAGGCAAATGTCTCTCCTCTCTCCCCGTCTCGGATCAGGAATACATTATTTTAATGAAGTCTATGGCGATTTACTTTCCTCTGAGATCTATTCCACGGTGCAATTAGGAACGTATTGGTGCTAGCTGATATGAATATTCAGAAGCGTGTCAATTAATTAGCAGACGGAGGAATCTCATTACGGTGCTCAAAACCCTTTTAGTGTTAAGCGGAATTAAGGGTGTATTTGGCAATGCGCTGGATTAGTGAATATTTTACCGTGCGCTCATTTACCTTCATTATCACAGCACTTACACTACCCTCTGATTTTATTAAT
Source organism: Typhlomys cinereus (assembly GCA_023101885.1). Lineage (NCBI taxonomy): Eukaryota > Metazoa > Chordata > Mammalia > Rodentia > Platacanthomyidae > Typhlomys > Typhlomys cinereus. The sequence continues at coordinate 4,651 of JALPQD010001076.1, read as the reverse complement.
TAAATTGCTCATTAATTTGGCCAAAAAAGATCAAAGTTTTAAGGCGCAGACCGATAACTTGGAAAGTAAACTTTCGCCCTGCGTACACTTCCACCCCCAAGGAGGACAGATGGCAACTGTTCTCAGAGATGGAGATTGGGGTGGGGTTCCCAGCTTCCAACAACCCCTCCTGCCCTTCCCTCTGCCCTGCCCCCTGCAGATTGGGACTTTTGGGGCACTGGGAACACATGGGGTATCTGGGGCCCAGGGCCACTAACTCTGAGGTATCCATTCTCTTTTTCTCTCCCTTGGGGTGCTCAAGCAATCCGAATGGCGCTTTAGAATCATAAATAAATAAACAAACAGATAATTAAAAAAACCCTCTTCTTTGGAGGATGAACGGGAGCAGGGGGAGCCACTTGGCCAGAGACCCCTAAATATTTGGGACGCCATAGCAGTCTGCATGCCCCTGGGAAAATTTGCTTCCCTCACTAATCAGGCTTGGTGTATCTGAACGCAGCTACTTGCAGCGTGTGAAGACAGGGATTCCCTCCAGCCCCCTCCCCCCCAAGCTCATCGCCTGCTGCCCCAGGCCTTAGCCAAAGCACAGCTCCGGGACCACCTTCAGGTACCATGGGGTTCTTGTCAGTGGGCTCCTCCCACGAACACACTTATCCCTTGCCCTACCCCAAAAGGTTAACAAGACAAATATTAAAATTACTTGCACAAAGGGAACCTCGAAAGAGATCCCAAATTAATATGCATGTAAAATTAATTAGCTGCATTTCGTGACATCAAAATCTGTACGTACCCGGGAAACAGCACACCTTCTGGGTGTGGGAACATATGCTGGAATTAGAGTTAATTGACTAATTACATAAATTAGGCATTAATTTTGCAACACATCAAGTATAAAAGATATCTCAATTAATTGTGCATAAATTACCAGGTGAAACCACGAGACGGTCAGTCCTGGATCCTGCCTTCCAACCTCCCCTGGTCCCTGGGGTACCAATGAGACTCACTGTAGAAAGTTGGGACTGAGTGGCTGGAGATAAGAGAGCAAGATTAGTACCTGAAGCAGACCCCCTCCCCCAGGCTGGTTGACCTGGGGCAAAGATTCTCCCACCTCATTAAAATCCATTCTGTGCCACTAGATGAATTAGCTTTTGTCAGAGAGAAAGAAGCAGTGACGTGCTACATCGCCACCCCTCCATCCCTAGTGTCCATGGAGATTCTGGGCTGCATCCGGGGGCTGGACCTTCCACCTCCCTGCTGGGAGATGTCAGTTTCTAGATTAGACTCTGGCTCCAGGTCACTTTTGCTCCATCGGGACTGGACTCTGCCCTGGAGATGTTGACCATGTCACCTTCCACGGTGGTTTGTCCAGAGGGCTCCCTATCTCTTCTTCATCTAGAAATGCACTTGGAAGAGGAGGACCAAGTGACTTAAGCCTCAGCTTTTGAAGCAAAAACAAGTGAAAGTTTAGTAACTCATCCAGGCTCCTGTGTGTGTGTGTGTGTGTGTGTGTGTGTGTGTGGTACTATGGGATCCCCCACATGTGTGAGTCATGCATATGTCTTCTTAGGGCTGAGACATAGAATGCCCCTATTACTGACCATCAAGCTGACTCTCTAAACCCCCTACTCCAACCTAGGAGCACCAGGGGGCACTCAGGTAAATCCCCATCACCACAAACCACCAACCTCAGTAGCATTTTCTCCACCTTTAAGACAATCATCTTGCTGAGCAGCTCAAGGCGAGGGGGCAATTTCACCCTCCGTTCTCTGTACTTGTTCAAGGCAGAGAGCTGCCCCATGGGAAAGGGAACATTTGGGCAGTGGAGACCGCTGTGCACTTTGATACCCAGTCAAAGGGTGAGGAGACTTAACCAGGCGCTGGGCACACATACCCGCAGCTCTGCACAAACAGAGCTTGGGTTCTGGCGCTCTTACGGCACATCAATTTCTCAGCACCTTCTGGCTTGCCACCACACACGCTTAATAGGTTCATAAAAGTATTGTTAGGACCAAAAAGATAGAGCTCAGTGGGTCAGGGACCTGCTCCCAGACCTGGAGACCTGAGTTCAATCCCCAGAGGGCCCACATGGCAGAAGGAGAGAACCGACTTCTTTTTTTTCTTCTTCTTCTTTTTTTTTTTTTATTAAAAATGTATTATACATTTTAAAATTTTTAGTACCAGTTCCTCCCGCCCCCCTTCTCCCCCCTCCTCCCCCCGAACCCCTCCCCTCCCTCCCCATCCCCAGTGCCCGTCCCTCCCCCCAATTCCCAGAGAAGTCCTTTATTGTGTACGCCTGACTCTCCACTGGGTCTCCTCCTCTCCGATGACATATAAGGGACCCAGTGAAACGCATTATCCATGCAAGCCCTTTGAGAGAACCGACTTCTGATAGCTTGTTCTCACTATGACCTCCACCGGTGCGCCATGACATGATATTTTTCTCTCTCTCCCACTCTCTCCTTTTTCCCACCTCCTTTTTCCCTCTCTCCCTTTCCTCACTCTTCCTCTCCCTTTCCCTCTCTCTCTCACAGAAAATATATTTTAAAAACATTTTTAGGAGAGAGGGAGGAAAGAAGGCAGAATGGGGGAAGGAAGAAGGAGAGGGGAAGCCTCTAAAGGGAGAAGGGAGAAGGAGCCCCTATTCATTGAGCTTGTATAACTAGGGTAGAAAACAATAAATAAATAATAAATAAATAAATTTATCACAAATAAAAAAAAACATTTTTAGCTGTAGACTCTTCCCAACACCATCCCCACCCTCAGTTCCCTTCTCCAAGGATCTACATTGCAATCATGGACAAGGCTAATGCAGTTAGAGGGACAATATCCAGAGCAAGTTGTTACCCTCTGACGGTATCAGTATCGACCCCCAAGGGTCCTGAGAGGAAAGTTTGTGCAACCCCCCGCCCCCCTGCCCCCACCCCCAACAGCCAGATGCAGAAGGCACTTGAGGGAGAAGCTGACAAGTGGCTAATTGTCGGTGGAACTGAAGCCCACTCTCTGTTTACAGTGGGGCAAGATGAATGAGCACAAAGGAAACAACCGCGCTTTATAAAGTCGCCTTCAAGTTCAGAAAGGGTCTCGGGGGCTCCAGGAAGGAACAGAAGTGGGCAGACCGCTCAAGGGCAGCTTTCAACAGACCCTGAGGCGGCGGCTGGCACTGGCACTGATCAGAAGTGGATCAGCTTTCCAGATGGTCTGATGGGGGCATTTATGTATGTATGTATATGTGTATGTATGTATGTATGTATGTGAATTTATTGGAAAATGTTCTTCCAATTAGCAGGATTTTGCACATCCCTCTTGGAGAGATGACTGCTTTCTTCCCTTTCTTTCTTTCCTCAGAGGTAACATCTTCAATAGGAAATGATTTTCAAAATAAGACAGGCAAAGGCAACTGATGTTGTCGCACATGCAAACATGTATGCATACCCACAATCACCCCCACATATGCATTAAAATGAAAAGTGATGACTCTCGGCCACCAAATGCTTTACTTCAGCATCTACACTTCTGGAACATAGTGCCGCTGCGTTCATGCGGCTTCACGGGGCTTCACGGGGGCTTCATGGGGGCTTCATGGGGACTTCACGGGGTCTGCACTGACTTTATGTTGGTGACAATGCTCCTTGTGTACTTTCCTCCTTCACTAGTGTGCAGTTGAGTCTTCCTATGAAGCTTGTGTTGGCCGCCCAATTTCCACGAATACTGGAGTTTTGCATGAGGTTGTGTTGATACATGTCAGTTAGGGAAGTGTTTGCATCTTGGTATTGAGCCTTCTAATATAAAACTGAGTCTCTATTTTGTGGGGGGTTGGGTGGATGTGGATGTGCAGGATGTGTGTGCATGTACAAGTATTATGTATAGGAATGTAGGATATATAGCTTGTGTGCATGTGTGGACACCAGATATGTGTACATGTGAGGAGTGTGTATGCACAGGTATGTGTGTTCATATGGTGTTGATATGCATATGTGTGCGTGCAAAGTGTGTGTGCATGTATGGATACCAGGTGTGTGTGCATTGGCAGGTGTGTGCAGGTGTGTGTGCATGTGCAGGTACAGGTATGTGTGCCAGTGCATGTCCATGTTTGGGTGTGTGCATGTTCAGGTGTGTGTGTGCATGTGCAGGTGTGTGTGCATGTGCAGGTATGTGTGCCAGTGAATGTCCATGTTTGGGTGTGTACATGTGGTGTGTGTGCAGGTGTGTGTGCATGTGCATGTACAGATGTGTGCATGTGCAGGTGTGTATGCAGGTGTGTGTGCATGTGCAGGTGTGTATGCAGGTGTGTGTGCATGTGCAGGTGTGTGTGCATGTGCAGGTGTGTGTGCATGTGCATGTATGGACACCAGGTGGCCTTCCTCCTCAGGAGCAGTTTCCCCTGTCCCATTTTTTTTGAGACAAGGTCTCTTGCTGGACAGCCAGCGTGCCCCGGGGATCTGGCTTCCTGTGTCCGCTTCCTGACGCTGGATTGTAAGCAGCCAGCATGCTGGACTGTTGTACATGCGCTTCGAGGATTGAGCTCCCATCTTTCCTCCCAGAAACCAGAACCTATTATGGGGAAGGAGAAAGAGAAAGAGAAAAGAGGAATGGGAGAGGAGAGAAGGCAGGGAGGAAAGGAGGAGGAAAGAGAAGAGAAGAAAAAGTGGGA